>APFE031097882.1:234212-286490 GCA_000404065.3 Pinus taeda
AGCCACACACATGAACACCATGATATAAGGTGGAAACCCAATGTGGGTGAAAACCACCTGCTGCAAGTCATCTCAATCCTCTTCTTAATAAGAAAATCCTTTTACAATATTTCTGTACTGGTGCAGTCTTATACCAATACGCAGGCTTCTACCTACAGAGAGCTACAACCCCCATAGTTCTTGTACTAGCCAATCCATTTACTAGTACGCATGCTGCTACCTGCTATAATGCTCCAACTGTTATTGGAAGGGAGCTACTACCCCCTTTGCTCTTGTACTAGCTAAGATACTAGTACGTAGGTGTTGGCCTACAATCATTTCTCCTTCGGGTACCACATTTCATTAATTTTCATACTGGATACACCTGAAGCACAACACATAATCTGAAAGGCCATGCTTCATCCAATTTTCATACTAGACCCATTAACATCATTGAAGCACATAATCAATCAATCTTTTGAATCACCCAAACACCAAGACATATACAAGAATATCTGAGTTATCAACCAGATCTAGTACATCAGATCACATAAAGATAAGTCATTAAGAACTTGATCCATTCAACCATAATCACGCTATTATCAGAACTCAATATCAGTAACCAAACATCAATTATGCACCCAGAACCCTGCAGAATAGTCAAAGGTAGTTAAAGCAAATTTTAAGCAGGGTCCGCAACTTCACCGTTAGACATCTGCGGGTATCCGCACCTGTGCCTTCTGTAGCTCTGCGTACCTCCACACCTGCACCTTCTGCTGATATGCGGGTATCCACACCTGTGCCTTCTGCAGCTTTGCATACCTCTGCACCTACACCTTCTGTTGATATGCGGGTATCCGCACCTGCGCCTTCTGCTGCATTGCGTACCTCCGCACTTGCGGCTTCTGCTACACTGCGTACCTCCACACCTGAATGATCGCCTGCGGACCTCTGATTAGGGCCAAATTAACAGTCCTCCAATGTGCCATAGTCAGTCCAATCAACAGATCTGATCATGCGCCAATGATATTGTGACTTATCAACAGTTTACATAAATATCCTTGATTTAGATCTAGCTATCACTCACCAACGGATCACAAGAATTTCAAATCTAGATCACCTTAAGATTTTTCAACCCATGAGTCCTCTCTTCCAAATGATCTCCTTCCCCTTTTTTTTATAGTCAATCCTTTCACAATACCATGGTACAAAACCATAATAACACAATACCATGAACCCAATACTTGGGATCAATACTTTTGGATGCAATACCACAGACCAAAACCATAGGATCAAACATGTCGGACTAGATACCATGGATCACCATAGGATTCCCACGTGCATGCACTTTTCTCAGCATGGAAGTGTGTGCACTGGGGTCCACACCTTGTGTTCGGACAACCTGCGAACATGACCGCAACTTTCTGAACGGCATACCTGCGGGTCCGCACCTTTTGAACAGTGTACCTGCGATCCTCTTATTTTCTTCCATTCAGAGAGGCTGATCATTAATATTTGCTACTAGCCTATTGCACTTAAGATCTGTCACCTGTATGATTTTCCATCAAGGACAACACTTGTCTCATAATGCCAACAATCTCCCCCTTTGGACTTGATGGCAAAGCTAACTTGTCATACTAAAGATTATCATTTGATTCCTTTGCACTGTCATGTATTCTATCACATCTGATATCTCTTCTTGTAGATTCATCTAATTACATATAGGTGAGATGTTCTTCTATGAGTGGGTTGCCATCAAGTACAACACATGCATCATAATGCCAACAATCTCCCCCTTTGTACTTGATGGCAACAACACCAACTCACTCTCCCCCTTTGACATCAAGGGAAAAGTGCAGACCAAGATATGTTCTTTCTTTGATATGCATTCCACTGTCCATACTCCCCCTGAGTACCTGCTAAAATCTCTGAATGAGCTCCCCCTTTGTGTATGCCTTGGTGCACCAATCTGTCCATGCTCCTTCTGACTGTAAGCAAGGTCTGCAAAAGGATGTTCTACAAGAAGAACATGACTCTATACATCATAAATGGCCTTCCTATCACCAAAGACTCATACATGCATCTATCTCCCATCACAAAGGTGATATACCAAAAGTTTACATATGATAACATAAGGGAATAACATCATTCATCCCAGGCATAGTGGGGAAACCAACATAGGCCGTTACATGACCTTGATATGACTGAAATATTTCATCAAATGGCTACAATAGATAGAGACACACTATTACATCATGAGTCTTGATATGACCTTTACATCGAATGATATACATGACATTTATAACAGAGACCAAACACCTAAATAAGATCATGATAAACATCAACAATGACACTGTATGATCTGCTCCATAGCATCTGTCACCAGCAACTTGTATTAGTGCATGAATCATCAAGGTATGCTCGTATCAACTCATCCTTTTGAATAGAATTATGTATATACAGAATCATTATGTGAGGAACACCATAGCCATCCAGATCTGCATTGACCAAGTATCATCAATTGGGAATATCTACATCAATCAACAACCTATCATCATCATCATGTCTCCAACAATGCAACTTTGAATAATCATCCATGTATCCAGCCAACAGTCCTTATCCATATGTGTGCTAAGAGCAATAGGAATTTGGCAACATAACTGTAATATATGATCTTTATGCATATGGCGACAACAGCATATGAGTGACTCATCATCAAGTGAATTCAAGCTATGTACTTCTTCTTATCCTTATGAAGATCACCTTGTAAGCACCATTAGAGACTCAATCTCAAATCTGATCTAAATATCAACTATGTAACCCCAAGAATCATCTGAACAACTCATAACCATATCATAGCAAGATGAATCATAAGCATCATCACCAAGGACTATTAACCATAATGCCAACAATGCATTAAAAGCATATGCTCCCCCTAAACCTGTGCCATCTTGTTTATTGTCAGATCTGATCATGCATATCAGCAAGAAGTATCAAGTCATCATTATTATCAAGTTTAAAACACTTCTAACCATCATTTCCACACATCATCAGCAAATTCTAACCATAATCAAATAGTGCAAATAAACCAAATCATAAATGATCGTTTTCCTGAACAATCATATACGCGACTATGCCATAACCAACTTGCGTATATACGTGACTTCTCTTTAAGAAACTTGCGTATGAGATTTAGGACATTGAAGTTTTACACTTCCAGCTTCCTTTGATTCTGTTATGTCTGTATGTTGTGTTGTGCCGCCTCTTTCTGACTGTGCTTCTTTCTTCTTCCACATCTTCAAGTGTGATGATGATGTTTTCTCCTTTTGGTATGGCACCCATACTTTGTTCCTGCATTCCTTAGCTATATGTCCAAGCTTGTTACATGTGTAACATCTTACCTACCTCATATTTCTTCTATAGCAATCAATAGCTCTGTGACCAAACATATTGCAAGAAAAGCAATATCCATTAAAGTACCTTGAATGAGATGATCTTTCTGTATGATGGTTTTGAAACCTTCTTCTTCTACATCTAGCTACAACATGCCCAAGATTATGACATACATAACATTCAACATTATTCATAGGAGGAGTAAAAGATTTTCTTTGAGGAATTTCTTTCCTTTTTTGATGATGAGATTGACCTTTTATCTCCTTGTTGAGCATTTCACATTTTGCATTAGAGTTCTTTGTCTTACTTTGTGAACTAGATTCACCTTCAACAAATTCATGAAAACCAAGACCAGCTTTGATGGTAGGAGACCCTTGACTGCTAAGAATATCATCCAAGATTTTAGTACTATCTTGAAATCGTAAGATCTTATCCTTTTCTTCTAATTTATCTTTTAGAATATTTACCTCAACTTGATGTTGCTCTTCCTTTTCAAGATACTGCTTCTTCACGTTCTCTTCAGCATTTCTTTCATCTTCCAACTGACATCTTAGAATGAGAATCTCATTTTCTTGTTCTTCATTCACATCCTGCTACATTTGAAGAATTCTGAAGGCACATTCCAGCTAAGATTTTAAGCTGATAAATTCGTTTTCCTGTTTTTCAATAGCTTGGTGTAGACCTTTATTCTGCTTCTTTGGTTCTTCAAGATCTTCTTTTAGCGAGCAGATCGTGGCTTCAATACTTTCCTAGTAACTGGATCTATCTCTGAGCTTCTTAATGGTTGTGCTTCTTTTGTTGACTTCATCTCTTAATGATGTTACTTCATCCTGCAACTTTTGATTTTTGTCCTTGAATAACTTCCTTACCTTGTTTCCTTCTTCTAGTTGGGCTTTTAGCAACTTTTGATATTTGACCTTAAAAAACTCCGTTACCTTGTTTCCTTCTTCTAGTTGGGCTTTTAGTTTGTTAGCTTCTTATTTGAAGTCACATTCCCTTTTGTTCAATAGATCTTGTTGATCTATGATTTTGTCTGAAAGCCTTTTAAATTCTGCCTTTATTTGATATCTCTTATTCACCCATAAGAGAAAATTCAATTGTTTCGCTATCACTTTCATATTTTCCAAAAGGAAAGATAGCTGGAACATCAGAGGATAGCAAATTCATACCTGATAGTTCATCTTCATTTTGAAATGATTCTAAATCTGAAGAGCTTCTTACACCTAATCCATAATCGATTCTCCCACTGTCATAGTTCTTCTGAGATGTCTTCTTCTGCTTATGAGCTTTCTTCTTAAGCTTCTTTCCCATTGTTCCATGGATCTCCTTCAAGAGATCAAGCTTCTTCAAAAGGACCTGCTCTGATACTAATTGTTGGAAATAATACTGAGAGGGGGGTTGAATCAGTATTATCACATTAATAAAACTTTTTCATTTCCATATTCAGATTCATATATGTTAATTCCACAACTTCTTGTGATTCAGTTAGTTGATCCTTAATGAGTGAATTCAAACATTATCAACCATATTAATAGTAAACAGGTGCAGTAAAATAGAACAAATCATCACACATAAGCCACACACATGAACACCATGATATAAGGTGGAAACCCAATGTCGGTGAAAACCACCTGCTGCAAGTCATCTTAATCTTCTTCTTAATAAGAAAATCCACTTACAATATTTTTGTGCTGGTGCAATCTTATACTAGTACGCAGGCTTCTACCTGCAGAGAGCTACAAACCCCATAGTTCTTGTACTAGCCAATCCATTTACTAGTACGCAGGCTGCTACCTGCTATAATGCTCCAACTATTATTGGAAGGGAGCTACTACCCCCTTTGCTCTTGTACTAGCTAAGATACTAGTACGTAGGTGTCGGCCTACAATCTTTTCTCCTTCGGGTACCACGTTTCATTAATTTTCATACTGGATACACCTGAAGCACAACACATAATATGAAAGTCCACATTTCATCCAATTTTCATACTGGACCCATTAACATCATTGAAGCACATAATCAATCAATATTTTGAATCACCCAAACACCAAGACATATACAAGAATATGTGAGTTATCAACCAGATCTAGTACATCAGATCACATAAAGATAAGTCACTAAGAACTTGATCCATTCAACCATAATCATGTTGTTATCAGAACTCAATATCAGTAACCAGACATCAATTATGCACCCAGAACCCTGCAGAATAGTCAAAGGTAGTTAAAGAAAATTTTAAGCAGGGTCCGCAACTTCACCGCTAGACATCTGCGGGTATCCGCACCTGTGCCTTCTGCAGCTCTATGTACCTCCACACCTGGACCTTCTGCTGATATGCGGGTATCCGCACATGTGCCTTCTGCAGCTTTGTGTACCTCCGCACCTGCACCTTCTGCTGATATGCGGGTATCCGCACCTACGCCTTCTGCTGCGCTGCGTACCTCCGCACCTGCGGCTTCTGCTACACTGCGTACCTCCGCACCTGAACGATCGCCTGCGGACCTCTAATCAGGGCCAAATTAACAGTCCTTCAATGTGCCACAGTCAGTCCGATCAACAGATCTGATCATGCGCCAATGAGATTGCGACTTATCAACAATTTAAAGAAATCTCCTTGATTTAGATCTAGATATCACTCACCAACCGATCACAAGAATTTCAGATCTAGATCACCTTGAGATTTTTCAACCCATGAGTCCTCTCTTCCAAATGATCTCCTTCCCCTTTTTTTTATAGTCAATCCTTTCACAATACCATGGTCCAAAACCATAATAACACAACTCCATGAACCCAATACTTGGGATCAATACTTTTGGATGCAATACCACGGACCAAAACCATAGGATCAAACATGTCGGACTAGATACCATGGATCACCATAGGATTCCCACGTGCATGCGCTTTTCTCAGCATGGAAGTGCGTGCAATGGGGTCCGCACCTTGTGTTCGGACAACCTGCAGACATGACCGCAACTTTCTGAAAGGCATACCTGCAGGTCCGCACCTTTTGAACGATGTACCTGCGATCCTCTTATTTTCTTCCATTCTGAGAGGTTGATCATCAATCTTTGCTACTGGCTTGTTGCACTTAAGATCTATCACCTGTATGAGTTTCCATCAAGGACAACACTTGTCTCATAATGCCAACAATCTCCCCCTTTAGACTTGATGGCAAAGCTAACTTGTCATACTAAAGATTATCATTTGATTCCTTTGCACTGTCATGTATTCTATCACATCTGATATCTCTTCTTGTAGATTCATCTGATTACATATAGGTGAGATGTTCTTCTATGAGTAGGTTTCCATCAAGTACAACACATGCATCATAATGCCAACATTACGCGGATGTAATCATATTCGCTTATACCTATTTTTTAAAGAAAACTATCAAATGTATGTCTCACCATGTTCCATATTTTCTAATGCATCAAATATCGTTCTTGCATTCAATTTTGTTTTTTCATTGTTGAATTCCATAGGCTCAAGTGTTTACATATTTCGCATTGGCAGAATTGGAAAATTGAACTTGCAATGCATTTGTTTCCCTTTCCTACAAGTTTTTGTATGACGATGATGTTGAATATTTTCATATTTTCAGGTAGTTTACTTGAATCACAACACAAGTACTTATCAATGAAACTTTCAATTTCAATGTTTGTACTTGTTCCATAGATAGGAGAATTTTTTATCTATAATAATCCATGTTCATGCTATCTTCCTCGATTTTAGAATTTTGTTACAATCAAATAGTCAACGACATCACCAAAGTACCTAGAATCATGTAAAATTAACTAGCGTAGAGCATTCATTCTACTTCTGTAATATTGTACACAAGTAACGAGGTCATTTCTAATCAAGGTATCGATATCATCTTCCTCTACTTATTTTTAAGCTGATGATTTTTTCTCGAAATGTATTTGTTACAAAGCCTTTACTGAAGTACCTCAAATATGTTCAACATTACTAAACGAGACAAAGAAATTCGGTGGACCCAACTATCAGATCATTGCATATAAGTTGTTGTGCAAATGCAAAAAATAGCTCGACAATCATTAGGGGAATTTTGAGGGCTAAAGTGGCCCTCCTAAGAAAAATGTAAAAAAAAAATAAACTTTATAAGAACTAACAGGATTCAAGATGATGATGTCTACCATGGGGGATGATTCACCATTTTTGGAGTAAAAAAGTAAAAAGATTAAAAAATATTAAAATAATGAAAGTACTTTTTCAATTCGTTATTGCAACTTATCTCCCTAAGGTTTTACTCAAATTTTGAGAAAGAGTACTCGTTGGATGAAAAATGTAATTCCTCATCCAAGGATTACCCATGTTGCATACTTTTGATGGACCTTGCTACATGAAAAATGATAAATACATGAAAAAACGTGATTGCAATCACGTTTTTCATGTATTTCTCATTTTTTGTGAAGGGTCCATCGAAAGTATGCAACATGTGTACTCCTTGGATGAGGAATTGAAGTTTGCATCTGACGAGTGTTTCCGCTCGAAATTTGAGTAAACCCATAGGGAGATAAGTTGAAAATACGATTTGAAGAAATAGTTTTTTCCTTTTTCCCTCTAAAATTTGATGATTTAATCTAATCTTATTTTATTATTTCCACTATTATTTTATAATTTCCTTAGGAGGCCCATTTTAGACCTTAAAAGTCCCCTAATGTTCCATATTTGTCTAAGATCCATATATCTAATGTTCGATGCCAAAATGTGTTTCAAATTTGCCTTCGTTTCAATGTCTCTATCCAATGTTAGTTTTTTTCCTTCTGCTCGAAATTTGAGTAAACCCATAGGGAGATAAGTTGAAAATACGAGCTGAGGAAATAGTTTTTTCTTTTTTCCCTCCAAAATTTGATGATTTAATCTAATATTATTTTATTATTTCCACTATTATTTTATAATTTCCTTAGGAGGCCCATTTTAGACCTTAAAAGTCCCCTAATGGTCCACATTTGTCTAAGATCCATATATCTAATGTTCGATGCCAAAATGTGTTTCAAATTTGCCTTTGTTTCAATGTCTCTATCCAATGTTAGTTTTTTCCCTTTAATTATCCTTTCCTTATACAAATGTTTCCATATACCTAATGTTTGACGCCAGAATGTATTTCAAATTTTGCTTTGTTTTAATGTCTGTAGTCAGTGTTGGTTTTTTTTCCTTTTAACTGTCCTTTCCTTATATGAATCCAAATACAACCGATTACTTGATTGAGGATCATTCAAATGATTTTGTAAAATAATTTCGTTATATGATACACAAAATCATGGTTTTGATGCAAAACTTCCCATTGAGAAATATCGTGCTATGTAAAGTTTCATGTAACACTATTGATTTTTTTCCTATAAAACAATGTGGGAAATCTCATCTCTTCTGAATACCTATCTTTGAATATGCCCAAAGGGATATGCCCTTCACTAGGAGCAATGTTTATTTGATTATTACAAAAATCATAAATACTATACGACACTAAATCCATGTAATAGTGTCTTTGTAACTAACTCCTCATCATTGTCATCATTATCATCATTTATTTCTGTATTTGTCTCACATGCATATGAATCCTTGTTTTGATCCAGGACTTGTTTCCAACCTTTGTTTATTCTGACATTCTCTAGTCTATAAAGTGGACTTTTACACAATCGTTTCAATGCCTTCATGATTTTATGAACATGTATTCTTCCAACAACAAATATGATTTTAAACATTAAACATCTTTTCATTGCCACAACCACTGTACTAGATTCATTTATGTCACAAGGAACTGCAATTTGATTTCAAAATGCGTCGACAAGTACATTGATTAGTTAACCAATTAATTCCAATTGTGGTTTTCTAAAATGTTGCCCAAGTTCCTGTATTTGCAAAAATGGTAATCTTAGTGATATTAGTCTTTCTTCCAATTCATAAAGTTCTTTCACTATGGAATTTTTTCTATTATGCCTAATCCGCTCTAGAACTGTAAATTTGATAATTTGTCATTGTCTAATGTTTTTTTTTTTCATTTTTTGCAAATAAACTTACCTTTGGACACATTGGTCAATTTTTTTTCTATGACATCTCTTTTAAACCAAGTTTGATTGCATATTGCACAATCATAAACATGAATATCTTGTATTTTCCAAAAATACTATTGTTTTCCCATTGTTTTGAATGTATAATCGAACATTTGTAATGATTCCTTATGTGTATTTGGAAATATCGTATTCTATGTTGATTTTGGTCATTTCAATCATTTTCTAATTAGACTTTTTTTTTATAACATTATTGTTTCTTATGTATTTTTTGAGTTGATGCAATGAAGAACGTGGCCTCTTGTTTACATTAGCAAGCTTTGTATTAAGTTCCATAGTATCTTCATCTATGTTCATGTTTTCAAACACATTCACATTATCCACACTATGATTTTTATAGGATTAGTCTATATATTTCTCTTCGTTAGCTACTTCAATACAACATGAAATGTTTTTTTTATTGTACTATTTATTTTAAAGGTTCAAAATGAAAATGACCTACAACCTTTCCAAATTGCATAGCATGGAATATTGTTGTGTCTTTCTCAAATGCAATAAATTTAGCTACAACAACCAATGTATCGTAGACCATATGTATATAGTTATATTCAAGATATACCATATCCAATCATAAACAAAAGGACCACCCTCTATCTTCCCTTTTTCATATGGCATTGCTAATTGTATATTGCATTCATGCCAATCTACTATTCCAAGGAATTGCATAATTTCATCTTCATTCATGTATTTTTCAGTGTAGTTTAATGAAATCAAATCATTATGCACATAAACAAGAAACCTCATATTCATTCTCTATCAATTGACATATTGATTCAGAACAACTTTCACCGTAAATACTCTTAAACTTAGAAAATATTTCAAACATATGTTTACTCATGATTTCCTCTATTTGTATCCATCTATGTTACATTTTTTCGTATGTTTTTATATTCATTATATTTTCACGATAAGTTCTTATTAAAAAAAATTTATTACACAGAAGTGGTTCAAAATGTTTGGCAATTGGATTGTCATCATGGAACAATATGTCGTAACTTTATTTGCATAAATTTCAATTAGAATGTAAGTATATTTTCATTGTTGTCTTTGACCAAAGTCTTACCAGAGTTTTTAGCCAATTCGATAACTAATGTATACAAAATATGTCCCCCCATAGTCCTTGTTCTTCCACAATCATAGAAGTCGAAGTTGATTTTGTCATCCTTTCCAAATAAACATTTGCACTATTTATACCATGCATATTTATTAATGCATCTATGTTCAATTCATGTTCATAAGATAATATTGCTTTAGTGTTTTGTTCATCTAAACAATTTCTGAAATTTTCTATTGTTCCTTCATGTAACCTTGTTGACGTGCGTCTAAAATGCAATAGAGTTCACATAACATTGAATAGAAAATATCCTACAACACATGAAACTTTTTTTAAATGAAGTAGATTATGTTGCCTTAGAATTGTATCCACATGATCTCTTTTTATAGCAAACAAACACTTCTCTATTAAAACTTTAACAATCACACTTGAAACATGTTGTAAACTCACTATGAACTATTTCTCGAAGATAAGCACAACATAAACAACATTTAGGAAAATGAAGAAGATGGTATAGCTATACACGATAAAGCCATAAGATGATAAAAAATATATACATTAATAGCATATGCATATATTTACATATATTTACATTGATTCCTGTAAAAATCTTCCGTAAGAACAAGGTTTAGGATCACAAAACAAAGGAACAACAATGTACCTCATAAAAATATCATAAAATCTATCCTTTTCTTCGAAAATAACTTCTGTGCATAATTCAAAAGCAAGAAAAACACACAACACTTAGAAAAACAATTTGTTGGATGGTGTTGTCATTTATGTCAACCCTAGCAACTGACTTTGACTAAACACTAGTTATTGATGTGAAATAGTTAATGAATGCTCTTCTATTTGTCTGGAGTACATCAAGTTGGAAGCTCCATTGTCGGATGGTTGGAAACCTTAAGTTCTAGGTTTGGGTTCTCCTTGTTAAGATGTTTCTAGTGGTATGTGGCATGCCCTGAGAGGCCTCTTGGTTTGAGAGATATTCAAGTTTGAAGTCAAATGCCCCCAATTCATGGGCTAAAACCCCATGCATGGTGACATGAAAACCTACCATAGGATAACACTTATTGAACTCAAGAAAGAAGGGTTCCTCCATTTTAGATGTGGTTAAAATATTTCATAAAAAGACCTTAAGTATTATAAGGGGTTTTAACCCTTATCAAATTTCAATATTCTCTCCAAGGGCTAATCCTTGGGTCCTAAGAAATTAAAATTTAAACATATAATTAATAAGAAATCCTCCAACATTTACTATTATTAAGCCATTCTCCTCCAATGAATACTCTTCTTGAAGCCCCTTCTAATCGGATATTAGTCTATAAAAATAGATCCATAAGACTTATCCACACACACACACACACACACACACACACACAAAATGAAATATATTTAGTAATATAACATTTGAAATCTTCGGCCCTCCGAGGAAAAATGTAGAGATCAAGAGAGAGGAAAGGGTTTGGATATTTGTGTTTTTTTTGGAGGTTCAATTTTCTTGGAATTCACCTTGCAAGAAGGAGAGAGAAGGTCTGAATGAGAGGCTTATCTCTAAAGAATAAAAAAATGTTTTTATTACATACCTTCTAAATGTCAGACTTGTGATTATCAACTTCGACCTTGTAAAACAATCTCAAAATATGGGTTTTTATTCTATCTTATTTCTAGGTTATGGGATTTTTTTGTCCATTAGTTTAATTATGGGAGTCTAGTCCTTATTGTAGATCTTTGGTCATCATCTAGGGCACAAAATCTTAAAACAACGAGGAGCCTTTAGACATAAAAAAATGATCTTTAACTATGCTTTGTCTCTAGTAACAGATCAAGGTTTTCTATTGAAGGTAATCCAAAGTTTTGGGCACTTATTCACTGAGGTAGCAAGGGTATTTTTCTAATAAATCTTGGTACATTAGTGGTTATACCTGTGGCTAGGGCATGCTCTTATTACAAAACAATGAAAGGATTTGTATTGGAATTTGAGGATTGGCTTTGTCATAATTATTGTAGCCTCTGTTATGCATCCACCACCAAAAATTTTGTCCAGATTGTACTTCTTGAAAGGTGTATGTTTGACCTATGAACAACGTGGATTAAGGACTATATAATATCTATATATATATATATATATATATATATATAAAGTAAATTTGACCTAAGAAACAATTTATACACTCACTTGACAATTATTATATGTTCTAGGATTTATCTAAGTCAATATGAGCACATATAGTATGCTAAAATCATCTACAAAAATATGGAAGGATTGCAACTCATGTTAATTTAAACAACTTCAAATATCAATATACACTAATTCAATTATTGATTTTGTTCACCATTTTTTGCGGCCTTATCTCTATTCACATACAAACTAGTGGTTAGAAACAATGTTAAATTCAAATGTCCATTGCTTGGAAGTAATGTAGAAATATATACATATATGCATACCTGTTCTAGTGTGAAGCTGACATAAACAAAAAATATAACTTGTGGTGAGAGGTCTAGTTATGAGAGTTTATTATCAGTAGTTTAGATACAATAGTCACTCTTTTGTCAAAACATCGGCAATAATGCTTTGTAGCAGACATGAGCATTTTATTGGAAGGGCTAAAGAAACATTGTTTATTAGACTACATCTACGAATGAAGTTGGAAGATATCATTGTGTCACTTATAGGGTATATTTGTGCCAGTAATGTTTTGATCAACCTTTGATATGCTAAGATCCCTCACATGATAGTGACATATGAGATTGATATAACAACAATTTTCATAGCAATATACATGTAATGGTCAAGTTTTATACTAGAAATTGAGCAAGTATAGATGAGGGAAGATGTGATCATTATGTTAGCTCTTTCAATATATAATAGTGATTAAGGTTTTACATTGTGATTAAGTAGAAGCAACATTAATATACATGAGAGTGTACTTGGTATTTGATAGTATATTTTGTACTTTACAATATTACTTGTGCATGACAATTACCTGATCATATTGTGTGGATGTTGGGTTGATGATACAATAGTACTTGACACAATGATATTTGGCAGGATTGGTTTTGTTTATCAAACAACAGTGACAATGTATTGTGCAATGATCTGTCGATGTGGTAGTTAGGGTTTGGCGATAAACTAATGCAGAAGCAAATTCTTGGGTTTGATATGTGGTTTCTGCAATGACTTGATTTGGAATTATGTTTGAGCCAAGGAAGGTTTGGTGAATAGTGGTTGAATTATAGTGATTAGATTAAGCAATGAGGTTGTCGGGACTTGACGTGATATGCATACCGAGTAGAGTAATGAAACCTTCATTATATTTTCCTTATTTTGATTTAAAGCACAGGGGTATTCAGTCTCAAAATTGTGAAACGTGATCCACTGGCTCTTCAGGATGGTAGGGTGGTGTGAGGTAGGTGATTGGATTCAGCTTCAAGTTGGAGCCTAAGAACACTTTACGGTGGCATGGTGGTGCTAGGGAAAGTTGGAACCTACAACAAGGTGTTGGGGCGTCCTTTGAGTGGGATCTAATAAAGTACAGGGCGTTGGAGCATCCTTTGAGTGGAAGGTAATAAAACACAGGGCGTTGGAGTGTCTATCTAGTAGTAGCTAGTAAACAATGCATAGGAGAATCCTTAAGGTTGGAGCCTCCTTCAGTTGGAGCTGAAAACTTGATGTAATAATTATTTTTAAAGAATAAAAATATTAAGAAGTGTTAAGTGGTTTTTGACCCAAAGGGGGTTTTCCACCTAAAACTCTTTGTGTCTATTGTGCATTATTTAATGGTGTCATTTACTGCTTTTTCTATCTGATACTGATCAATGTTAAATGGTTTTGAAGATTATCTAATGCTCTGAAATATTAACAACTTGTTGATTTCTAATAAATATTGTTTCACCCTCCTCTCGGTATTTACAACACACTATTCACTAGCGATTTCGACAAATAGCAAGATGACAACTTAGCAAAGCACCTAGAAAAGCATTTTCGGAAAAACATTTGTAACAAGTCCCCTCAAGAACTAATCGAGTATGCATTGGAAATGTTAATGTCAAAAAAGGCGATTAACACCTAACCAATGCAACTATGAACATGTTACTTGTTAAAATTATGTTACAAAAGATTCATAAAACTTAGATTTCTTAATTTGTGATTTGCACCAGAGAACAAGTATGCGCAATAACAACCAAATCTTTCTACCGCAAGGTTTCACACTTCTACATGCATTGTCCCTCCACAAAAATTTCCCACGCACCTTCCTTCTACACAATACTGGTTTTTAAACAATTAAAGCCACTTAATATTAATTGCTCTACACAATGTATCAATGAACAATTACCATGCATAGCGTAGAGAAGTAGAGGAAGATATGAAGAGTACGCATGTGTGGAAAAAATTTCCTATCTTATCATATTTCAACCATCAACATCCTTCTCAAAATTAATCCAAAGTCACATGTGATGCATGGACCATTTAGATGCCGCACAATCTGTTCAACCTTTACATAAGCATCTACTCTTTGATTCCCTATGTTTTCACATTCAGAAACAACATTCTCTAGTATTTTGATTCTATGAGTCCATGAAACTTTGATTTTCTTCATCTGATTAACATTTGACACTTCATGTTTTTTTTCTCTATATCAAAAAGTAAATCAAGCCTCTAGCTAGAAGCACATAATTCATTGTTTACGAAATACCTATCTCCTTTGAGATCATGTTCAATGCACTTGACAAATGACTTAGTTATGCGTATTAAATGTTGCAAATTGAAAGTTGTTTGTCATGCCTATTCAATAATTTGCAATCTTTTCCATATAATGCTGATAATATATGTTTTCACTGCATTAACGAGTGCAAAGTGCGAAGGGGTGGTAATTTTTTTAATTGTGTGCAATGCAGAGGGGCAATGAAAATTTTCATTGTGTAGAGTACATAAGTGGAGTGGAAATTTTTTTGTATGAAGCGCTTCTCCATGTTCCCTTATCTCCACACATAACTACACCTCCGCACTTCGCACATGTGGCCACCCAACAATGTGCCTTAGAATTATAATGGAATATTTAGTTTTTTTGATACATTGTATGAAATGCACAAGTGTGGATTCATACATTGTAGTAAACATAGTTAATAGTTACACATTAAAAGGAGACTTCATTTAATATTAAATATTATGTTTCTATTTAAAGTTAAAACAATTATTTGTATTATATTCAAAGATTTGGGCTTTTTGATAAATTGTATATGATGGATAACTAATTGAGGCAATGTATGCAGAGTGTGAAGGGGCGGTAAATGTTTTAATTGTGCGTTGTGCAGAGGGGAAGTGAACATTTTTATTGTGTAGAGTGTGGAATTGGAGTCGAAACTTTTATTGTACGAAGCACTTCTCCATGTTCCCTTATCTCGGCACATAGCTCTTGTCTGCACCTCTGCACTTCGCACATGTGGCCGCCCGACAATGTGCCTTAGAATTATAATGGAATATCAAGATTTTTTGATACATTGTACTAAACATAGTTAATAGTTACGCATTAAAAGGAGACTTCATTTAATAATAAAATATTATGTTTCTATTTAAAGTTAAAACCATTATTTGTATGATTTTCAAAGATTTGGGTTTTTTGATACATTGTATATGATGGCCAACTAATTGAGGTACAAAATATCCCGAAAGAGATTTTATGTTCCTTGATTTATGCAACTTGCTTGAAGGTGTTGGTTATTTATTTCCATTGTGTTTGATGTTAGCATTTATGTTACCAAAATCAACTGACTTGAATGCATTGACTTGAAATTATTAATGAAATTTGTATTTTGACTTTCATCAGTATCATGTTTGAAAGTCATGGCTTGTGATATTGTTAACATAGGTTGCAATATTTCATCATCATTTGTATCATCAATACATTTAGTATCTTCTAATTTAGTGATTGTTACTGCATAAGGATATAATGTATATTTTTTGTTGCGTGTCCATTGGAAATAGTTATATCTCCAAATCAACAACTAATAAATGCATCGGTTGTGGCTAACCATGGCCTTCCTAAAATTAATCAATGACCTCCCAAGTTGATTTTAGGTGTTAATATCATGAAATAAAGTGGGTTCTCCCACGAGTCCAATGAAACAATAATATATTATAATACACCTTCATGTTTAATAGTAGATTTGTCTGTCAATTGTAAGATAATTGTTGTATAATGAAGATTGTTCAATTGTAGCTCATCCATTATTCCTCTTGTCATTAAATTTATTGTTTTTCCTATATCTATGAGTGTGTTTAGAATCGCAACATTATTGATGTGAATTTTTACAGTGGCACTTCCTAGATTGAAAATATTTTGCTATATGTCTTCCCCATCATTATATATGTTAATCTACCAATAAGATGCACTTTGTATGGTTCTTTTAACATACCCCCTACCAATCTCAGCTTCTACTAAGGTTAGCATGAGACAGTTATTTCGATGACCTGACTCCTATAGTCACATCATGGAAATGGGGTCTAAATTTTTTCTTTATTTTACCTTTACGAAATTTGAAACAAACAATGCAATTATGTTCATCTCATTGAGGTGATTCCAATGATATAAAATTTTGTCCCAACCCGACTCCAGATCATTAGATATGATCGATTGAGGTCATAGCCAATTAAATAGCACCATGCCATATGATGCCCACACATCCCCCATGTGGAACCCTCGTGGATTCCCATGTCATAAGTCACTTTTCAAATAGAAATTCGCTCATACTCTGGGTCAAAAGTTGACTCATCACGTCAGATCATTAGGCTCAATGCGATACGCAAGTGTGGGCTACCCTTGCCACCTCACCCCAGGTCTTTGATCCTGTACATTCCCTTATAATCTTCGTCCAAATACATTTTGATGGTGAGGACCAAGAGGATGTGGAAAATACATGTCAGATGTTAACCAACGAGGGTGAAGAGACTATTACAATGTCGTAGATTGCTAGAAGATGGGAATGAAAACTTTCCCATCTCCCTAGCGTCTATCTCCCAAAAGGTTCAACGATGTGCGAAAATGAGACTGGTTTGGATGACTCAGCATTGGGGGGACATGGCATGAGGGTTCATTTGAGTTTGGGAAAGAGAAATATTAAAGGCCAAGTAGAATTAGCCCCCACCACTTCTCATGCCATCTTGGAAGCAGATCCCTGGCAGGAGCAAGAGTGCATTTCTAGAAGCAGGTTGGGGTGAAGAGGCTTCAGGCTTATGTGGAAGGTGAAGCATGAATGCCTAATAGAAACCAATAAGAAAGGCCATGTGAAAAATGAGTTTTCTCGATGCTTGAAGGAATAACCAGGCCAGGGTGACGTGTCCTCGAGGTCCATGGTCACGAATCTTGGTCTCATACAAGCAAAGTTAAGGTATCATAGGTGTTGAAGTTAGATGCCAAGATTGCATGCCACAACCAAAGGTGCCATCAAAAGGAATATTTCCTAAGGTACATGGTTGTAGTATATTGCTTAAGCATGAGAAATGGTTAATAAGTATAAGGGAATTCCCCCCCGCACACTCTTATACGAGTTCTCTTCTTGCCCCATAGTCATGATTGTTGTCGGTACCCATAATCGGGTGAAGGAAGCGGTTGCATATAAAGCATATATAAGTGTATAAATGTGTGAAATTAAAACACATACACGAGAACACTATCCTTTCAAAGCTTGAGAAATAAAAAAATGGACAGAACTTACAACCATTTCTATAAGCAATACGGAAAATAGGACAAGGACTTTGTTGGGAATCACGATTGTCATTAGACCAAAACCCGCAGGTGTTAGTAAACGATTTCATCACCAAAGATAAGGATTCATGAGAAGTAGTTATTCCATGTTGCAAAACACATGGGGAGTGTTGTTTTATCCAATGTCCAATAATCTCCACCAAACCATAGACAAACTACAACCACTATCACTTTTCGTTGTCACCCCTGAGCTATATTCCAAAGATTGAGATGGAGTGCTATCAGAGGACTTTTAACCAATCCAAAATGCTAAAAAAGAATGTCACAAAGCCACACTACCTTTATCCATCAACTACACACATATTATCTTTCACATTCTTCAAGCATATTCAGATCCACGCCAACATACCACAATGCATAGATCTTTAACTCACTTTCAGGAGAAGAGAGTCCATAATAAGGTTCATTAGTGGATAATATGTTGATGGGTAAATATATCACTTTGTAGATGGTTCATCAGTGATTCAATCACCATAGCTTTAGCCCTAAGGCAAATCCTAGTAGTTCTTCAACCCTGACAAGAACTTGAGTGACTCTCCCCAATTCAACATGTTCATTAATTGACAAGCTCCCAGTGGGTTCTTCAGCCCTATAGAAAATCCACTACTCTTTATGATGCTTATGCCTATAAATCATCTAAGAGGGTTCTTTAGTTGTTTTTTAACTTCTCTCCAACACTAAGAAATAACAATTTGATATGTTTCCTTATCTACGATCTTCAATGACCAACCACCTGCCTCTTCTCAATGTTCCATACAACCCATACCTTAGACAACATAACCCACTAGAAACTTGAATTTTTTTGTCCTTTCTTGCTTACTATTGGAGGCTAAGAACACCATGGCCTACCCTTTTCTTGTCGGTTCAACTTATTTCACAATCAACTCATTTAATACCACTGCAGCCAACCCATGCCTACCATTAAAAGAACTAACTCCTCAAACAATCTTCCTTAAGCAATCTCCTCCCTGAAGCAATGGAATTTGTGTCTCTCTCTTAGTTGTTTAATTAATTACAATTATTTACAATGAGAGAAAATAGTAACTAGGGGATGTCACAATCCCCCCTCCCCCTTGGGGGAATACAGTTCTCGGTGTTCTATAACTGTAGAAAAAAAAAAAACAGTCGATATGGACCTTATACACATATATAATTTTATAACATGTACAATTTATTCACAATTTTTCCTTAACAAATAAGAAAGTTTATTTTTCCCTCATCTGGTCAGCCATTTCCCACATGGATTCCTTGGGCCCAAAGTGTTTCCACTATAGTTTGACTTGCTCAATTTTAGAGCATGATATTCTTATGCTCTAAGATGCATAGAGGTTCCAGTTTAAAGTCTCCCTCTGGTTCCACCTATAACATAGTCCAATCAATAACCTGATCAATGTCCTGTGCATATCTTTTAAGCAATGAAACAATGAAAACATCATGGGCTTTCACCGATGGTGGTAAGGCTAATCTAAAGGCCATTGGCCCTATTCTTTCAGTTATCTCAAAAGGTCTGCAAAACCATGGTGGCTACAAGACACACGACCCAATATTCAAGGAACTCTTCTTGGGTTTGATCCTTAAGTAAACATGTTCCCCAACTTCGAACTCCTTCTACACCTTATGTTCATCCGCATAGTTTTTTCTCTATCTTGTGCTACTTTTTAAATTTTTCCTGATGATTAGCATTTGTTGTCCATTTCTCATATCATATCAGGCCCAACAAATACCTGATGCATTGGGTCGCCCCAACTGATAGGAGTATTGAAACTCCTTCCATAAAGTGCCTTGAACAGGCTCATTTTTAGATATTCTTGGTATCCATTGTTGTATGCAAGCTCGACAAGTGGAAGATACTCTTCCCACTTCTTTGGCTAGTCCATCACATACATCCTTAACATGGCTTCGAGGATTATATTTGTCTTCTATATTTTTCCATCTATTTTTGGATGATAAGTTTTACTGAAGGCCAATTCTATCCACAAGCCTACAAATAGTTCTTTCCAAAACCTAGAGGTGAACTTGGCATCTCTATCTGGATTTGTTTTCTTGGGAACTCCATGCAACCTCACAATATCCTTTAGGAAGATTTGAGCCACCTCACTAACTAAATTGGTGGATTTTACTGCCACAAAATGAGTCACTTTTCTTATCTTGCCAATGAACACCATAATTGCATCATGTTGTTTGGAGGTTCTTGGAAAATTGGTAATGAACTCCATGGACATCACTTCCCATTTCAATTATGGAATGGAAATGGGTTGCAATAAACCTGCTAGATGTTTACACTCAATCGGCACCTGCTAGAAATCCATGCATTTTGAGAAAAAATCAACTACTTCCTTTTTCAAATTAGGCTAATAGTAAAACCTTTTGATCGCCATGAGTGTCTTTTGGTATCCTTGATTACCAGAATATGGCTTAACATGAAACTATCTCATTATGAGCCTCTTAAACTCTCCATTGTTTGGCACATAGATTCTATTCTTGAATTGAATTAAACCATCATCGGTGAGATGATATTATTCATCCTTTCCACCCTTACCATTTTGATGTAGTTGTTCTTTTATATGTTGATATTTTCATTATGTTGTCCTGCATCTTTGACCCATTTTCCTAGGTCCAATATATAAGATATTATGGATAAAATGTGATTTAATTAAACTCTTCTATTGAGTGCATTTGAAACCATGCTTTTTTTCCCTTGATGTACTTAATTTCAAAGTCAAATTTGATAAATATGGCCAACCATATAGCTTGTCTTGCATTCAACTTATGTTGATCAAAAAAATATTTTAGTCCCCCATGATCTGTCATAAGCGTGAATATTTTGCCGAGGAGTTAAAGCCTCCACATTTTCAATGCATGGGTGATGACAACTAATTCCAAATCATGAGTTACATAGTTTGCATCATGCTCATTTGGCTTTTGTGACTCATAACAAAATACTTTCCCTTCTTGGATTAAGACTCCACCAAGCCCCTCCTTACAGACATATGTAAAAATCGCAAAATATTTGTCTATCTGCAATTCTCGACATTCATTGCTTAGTGAGCAAAATATTTCAATTGTTCAAAGCTTGTTACACATTCGAATTTCCACTCAAATTTCTTTATTTTATTCTATAAGGTGGTGATTTGGTGGCCTATCTTAGAGAAGTTTTTTATGAATCTTTTGTATTAGCCTGCCAAGCCCATGAATGATATAACATCTTTCACATTTTTTGGTGTTATCCATTCCATTATGGCCTTGATATTTTCTGGATCAACTGTTATCCTCTCCTTGGATACGATGTGTCCCAAATAATGTATTTCTGATTGAAAGAAGTCACACTTGTTGATATTTGAATAAAGCTTGTGTTCCCTTAGTAATTTTAACACTGTGGCCAGGTGTTTTTCACGTTCTTCTTCGGTCTTTGAATACACTAGAATATCATCAATGAAGACAGTCATACGATCATAAATTTTTGCAAGTAAGGATGCAACACATTGTTCATTAAACACATGAAGGTGGTAGGGGCATTCGCAAGTCCAAAGCGTGCCACTATGAACTTGTAATTCCCATACCTCATCCAAAAGGTTTTCTTGGGGATATATTTCTCAATGCACAGTTGATGATACCATGACCTTGAATTGATATTGAAAAAGACCGATGGTACCTATTTTTTATGGCCACATTATTTAATTGTCATAATCAATGCACAACCTAAGTGTACCATCCTTCTTATTTATGAATAGGATTGGTTCTCTGCATGGAAACGCACTTGTCCTTATCTAGCCCTTATCCAACATCTCCTTGAGTTGTAGCTTCAGCTCAACCAACTATGGAGTTCTCATTTGATATGTTACTTTTGATGTTGGAGTTGCTCCTGGTATCAATTCTATGGTGAAATCCACCTCTCTATGAGGAAGTAATCCAGGAATCTCTTTAGGGAAGACATCTTGGAATTGCTTCAGGATGAGATATCTAGTTAATATGTCATTTTCATTACTCTTAATGTTGATGTTGGCTTCAATGCTACTAGAAACTTGCACAAAAATACAATGCATCCCTTCTTGTTGCTTCTCTTGGCTTGCATGGTTGTAATCAACCTCACCAAAGTGGGATTTCACTTTCCCTGCAACATCCTTCTTTTTCCATGTTCATCTAAGCTAATGCAGGAGCATCCGGACTTAGCCAGCAATGTGATTGTATGTTCACATGTTGTGGCTAACATGAGATGAATTCCATTGACCTGAGTGGTCAAAATCAGTTTTAGTAGAGAGGGTCGGTTCTCTCGAATTGATATTTATCTCAATTATTGTAATAATTAAATCATTGTATCATATTTAGAATAAGAGATAAGTGTTAGAATAGGTGTGTCTCAGAGCTTGAGAATAGGAATTTTATAGTTGAGCTGATAAAAATATAGATTGAGTTGTCAATGTTGTTAGGATAGGATTTGATCCATAAAGGAAAGGAAAAATAAATGTAAGATAGATTGGATGGAATAGGAGAAGGATTAAGCAATTGAGAGAAAGAGATAGGGTTTGCGAGTGAAACAAAGGTCAGACAAATTGTTGTAATTGAGCGAGAGGGCCAAGACTCTGTAATTTCTATGTTATTGAATAATTGATTAAGTGTGGTGTTGTGTGTTATTCTTGGTGCAGAATTTCTCTTGAATCTGTGTATCGGCATTTTGGACCCTAATCGGGTATTATTTTCTGTTTATACATTTTATTGATAAGTCACAGTCAGTTAGAATTAAGGGTTATTTCAGGATTAAGTTCTAAGCCTTTGTTAAAACGTATTTATTAAAAGTGCGTATTAAGCATGTAAGAAATATTCCCAAGTGGCATGTGGTAT
The DNA here is from genome assembly GCA_000404065.3 of Pinus taeda. NCBI lineage: Eukaryota > Viridiplantae > Streptophyta > Pinopsida > Pinales > Pinaceae > Pinus > Pinus taeda. The sequence goes on from APFE031097882.1 coordinate 257,333, forward strand.
CTTGCGCGCTTAAAGAATGGTAAATGGTATTTCTCAAATTCACACGATTAACCTAAGCAAGTGACACGTAGCACGGGAAAACCACTTTTCTCACGCGCTCTCGACTTGATATCAATCGTGCTAGACAGCACGCGATATTGCGCGGTAGTCGTTGGATTGGACGGGATCGATCGACAGTGGAGATCAACCGGAATAGTTGGCGCATGATACGTCGCGATATTAGTAGGATTGGGTAAACAAACAAATAGTGCAGATTGAGGAGCTCGAGAGTAGAAAAGTCAAAGTGGGACCAATGATGATTGTCAGCTTAGTGGGACCCTTGGGAGGAGCTACACATACATAATCTTATTAACGCACAACTGATTGGTTTTGAAGTGAACCATTAGTCTAATTGTAGACTACCTCTTCAATTTTGATAGTGAATTCCACATCATTTGGTATCAGAGCCCAAGTATTAAGTCTGCTACGATAAACATGCCACCTAGGAGAGGAACTGGCATAGGTCGAGGGAGTCCTATAGCAAATGCAGTTCCTCTGGAAGAGATTTGAAACCTGCATACAAGGATGGAGACAATGGAAATTGCTCAAAGGAGAGCACCTGATGAAGGAGATGCTAGTGTTTCAGAAAAATCTTTTGAGGAAGAAGAAGAGGATGAAAACGAAGCTACCAAAGTTCTCAAAATGTTGGCCAAAGTAAGTGGAAGACCAAAGGCAGAAATACCTTTGTATGACAGGAATTTCAATGTAGAAGAGTTGATGGACTGGATCAGTTCATTGGACAAGTATTTCGACTATGAGGAGGTTGATGACAAAAAGAAGGTGAAATTTGTAGTTACCAGATTGAAGGGTCATGCAGCTATCTGGTGGGATGAACTACGAACATCCAAAGAAAGAAAGCAGAAGCCCAAGATCAAACAATGGGATAAAATGGTGAGTAGGTTGAAAGGTAAATTCATGCCAAACGATTATCAGTTAAATATTTCCAAACAGTTACAGAATTTGAGACAAAAGGGGATGGCTGTCAAAGAATATACATAAGAATTTCATATGTTGAGCATTAGATCACGACATGCAGAGGATGACATAGAAAAGGTAGCCAAATACATCAATGGCTTGAGATGTGACATACAGGATGAAATCAGCTTGTTGAGTCTGAAGACAATTGAAGATGCCTATCAAGAAGCTTTGAAAGCAGAGGAGAATATGTTGAAGAAACAAAATCAGAGGAACAGAGGGAAAAGTTTAGCAAGGGGTAGAGGAACTAACAGATCGAGATTTTAGCACCCTCAGGGTGAAGCAGGAGGTTCAAGTAATAGACCACCATAGAGAAGAGACTTTAGTAGAGGAGTATTTGCACCCAAAGGAATAGGCCGAGGAAGAGAAATTCGGTGTTATACATGTGGAGAAAGGGGACATGGATCATGGGACTGTCCTCATAATAAAGCAACAAATCAATGGAATGTAAATGTGGTTAAGGCAAAGGAAGAAAAACCTCAAATTCCAAATAAGGAAGAATCACCTGAAGTAGGAGAATATTTGTTATTGAAAAGGGTATTGCTTAAAGCGGAGAAAGAGATAGGAGAACCAGCTCAGCGAAACAGTTTATTCAGAACTACATGCAAGTCCAAAGGAAAATGTTGTAAAGTGATAATTGACAGTGGAAGCATTGATAACCTGGTTTCTACAAAAATGGTGGACAAGTTAGGATTAGTGAAAACAGTACACCCTACTCCTTACAAAGTATCATGGCTGCAAAAAGGACATCAACTTATTGTGATAGAACAATGCAAAGTTGAAATCCAAATTGGTGCTTATAAGGATGTGGTATTATGTGATGTAATGCCAATGGATGTATGCCATGTATTGTTGAGAAGACCTTGGCAGTTTGATCGGAAAGTTATACATGATGGGAGAAGAAACACTTATAATCTAGAGAAGGATGGGAATAAACATACACTGCTGCCATTGAGGAATAAAGCAAACAAAGAATCACCTAGAAACAGTGTTATGTTGATAAGTGGGAAAGAATTGCTACAAGAAGTCAAGAAGAATGAACAGATACATTTTACTGTTATAAGGAGACCTAAGGTAATTTTGACTTCCAAAAACTTAGATGATTTATCTAAAGAAATCAAAACTATGTTGAATGACTTTGTTGATATTATTGTGGATGAGCTACCAAATGCATTATCACCAATCAGGAGTATTAGTCATCACATTGATTTAACACCTGGAGCAAGTTAGCCAAATAAAGCATCATACAGGTTAACTCCTCAAGAGAACATAGAAGTTGGGAGACAAGTGCAAGAACTGATGGATAAGGGATTAATCAGAGAGAGTCTTAGTCCATGTGTTGTACCAAAAGTACTCAGTCCAAATAAAGGAGTTGAATGGTGTGTGTGTATTGATTCCAGAGCCATAAACGAGATTACTATCAGGTATAGATTTCCTTTACCACACATGGATGATTTGATGGATTGTTTAAGTGGGTCAAATTATTTTACTAAAATAGATCTAAAGAGTGGATACCATCAAATAAGGATTAGAGAAGGAGATGAATGGAAGGCTACATTTAAAACAAACAGTGGGATGTATGAGTGGTTAGTGATGCCTTCTGGACTCACTAATGCATCCAACATATTCATGAGATTGATGAATGAAGTCTTGAAGGAATATGTAGGCAAGTTTGTCATTGTTTATCTTGATTATATTCTAGTTTTCATTAGAAGCAAAGAAGAGCATTTGGAGCATCTTAAGTTGGTTCTAAGAACTCTACAGAAAGAGAAACTGCTGATAAATATGAAGAAATGTAGTTTCATGAAATAATAATTAATCTATTTTGGGTTTGTAGTTTCTAAAGAAGGTCTAAAAATGGATCTAGAGAAATTCCAAGCATTTTGGAACTGGCCTATTCCAAGAAACATATTTGAGGTGAGAAGCCTTCATGGTCTTGCAAGTTTTTATAGAAAAAATATCAGAAGTTTTAGTCAGATTTGTGCACCAATTAATGAAACAATCAAAGAGACTAATCATCCACTCAAGTGGACAAAAGCAGCAGACCAAAATTTTAAGTTTCTAAAGAAGAAAATTACAGAAAAACCAGTTTTAGTTTTGCCTGATTTTGGAAAAGTTATTCAAGTTGAAACTGATGCTAGTGGAGTTGTAATTGGAGCAATTTTAAGTTAGGAACAAAGACCAATAGCATACTTTAGTGAGAAATTAAATGAAACTAAGAAGAAATATTATTCTTATGATAAAGAATTTTATGCTATTGTGCAAGCTTTAAAAAAATGGAGACATTATTTTCTACCAAAGGAGTTTGTATTGTTTTCTGACAATCATGCATTACAATTCATAAAAAACCAACCAAAATTGAATCAGAACCATGCCAAGTGGGTAGAATTTTTGCAGAGTTTCACTTTTGTGATCAAACATACAAGTGGTAAGCTGAACAAAGTTTCTGATGCTTTAAGCAGGGTAAATTTCATTGTGCAAGAATTAAAAGTTGGGGTTGTAGGATTTGAAGAAATGGTTGATATGTATAAAGATGATGCAAAATTTAAAGATATTTATCCAGTTGTACAAAATCCAGTGACTCATAATAGAAGCCAGTGGTTAGATTATCTTATCCAAGGAGATTTACTATTTAAAGGTAACAAACTGTGCATTCCCAAATGTTCTATGAGGGAAAACATAATCAAGGAGAAACACAGTGGAGGGTTATCTAGACACTTTGGACAAGACAAAACCTTTGCTCAGGTAAATGCTTTTTACTACTGGCCAAAGACGCAAACTGATGTTAAGAAATTTTTTGAGAAGTATAGGATCTATCAGCATGCTAAGGGGAGAAGCCAAAATACAGGATTGTACTAGCCATTACCAATACCAGACCGACCATAGGATGTAGTTAGTATGGATTTTGTTATGTGATTCCCTAGAACTCAAAGAGGAGATGATTCCATTTATGTTGTGATAGATAGATTTTCTAAAATGGCACATTTCGTTGCATGTAAAAAGACTAGTGATGCAACACATATTGCTAATCTATTTTTTACAGAAGTCGTAAGGTTACATGGATTTCCTATAAGTATTGTGTCTGATAGGGATACAAAGTTTGTTGGGCATTTGTGGAGAACTCTTGGGAAGAAACTAGGTGCCACCCTAGTTTCAGTTCATCATATCACCCTCAAACAGATGGATAGACCAAAGTAGTAAACAGAAGCTTGGGAAACATATTGAGAAGTTTAGTGTATCAAAACCCTAAGAAGTGGGATTTAGCACTTGCTCAAGTTGAATTTGCTTATAATGACACTCCAAACCGAAGTACTGGGATGATTACATTTCAGATTGTTTTTGGAATCAATCCAAGAGGTGTGTATGAGCTCAAAAATTTGGGCAAACGGGAGACAAGAAGTGCAAAGGCCAAAGAGTTTGTAGAGAAGATGCAGAGAATACAATAAGATGTCAAAGACAGATTGCAGGAAAGCAGTGGAAAATACAAACAAAGAGTTGATATGAAGAGGAAAGAAAAATAATTCCAAGTGGGAGATCTAGTGATGGTATAGGGCCATGCTGAATTGTGAGGAAGTTTTCGACCAATGCTTATGAAATTAAGTTGCTAGAAGGGATTGGAATATCACCTATATTCAATGTTGCAGATTTGCATCCATATAAGGAGACAGAGGCAGAGTTACAGAAGGAACCTAATGAAGATGAAGTTCAGACTTTAAATTGGGAAGAACAAATGCAAAAGACAATCAAGAAAGAGGTGGAAGTTGTTTTGGAGAAAAGAGTATCCAAAAGAACCAGAGGACAAGATTATTTTCAGTATCTAGTCAAATCGAAGGGACACCCAATGGAGGATACCAGTTGGTTAACAATAGTATAATTACAAAAGTATGAAGTCAATCCTGATAGTTTAATTAATTATTATTTTCTTCCCCGAGAGTCTGATGCAAGAGCATCCAGAATTAGCCAGTAATGTGATTTGTATGTTCACATGTTGTGGCTAACATGAGATGAACTTCATTGACCTGAGTGGTCAAAATCAGTTTTAGTATAGAGGGTTGGATCTCTCGAATTGATATTTATCTCAATTATTGTAATAATTAAATCATTGTATTATTTTTAGAATAAGAGATAAGTGTTAGAATAGGTGTGTCTCAGAGCTTGAGAATAGGAATTTAATAGTTGAGCTTATAAAAATAGAGATTGAGTCGTCAATGTTGTTAGGATAGGATTTGATCCATAAAAGAAAGAAAGAAAAGAATGTAAGATAGATCGGATGGAATAGGAGAAGAAGCAATTGAGAGAGAGAGATAGGGTTTGCGAGTGAAACAAAGGTCAGACAAATTGTTGTAATCAAGTGAGAGGGCCAAGACTCTGTAATTTCTATGTTATTGAATAATTGATTAAGTGTGGTGTTGTGTATTATTCCTAGTGCAGAATTTCTCTTAAATATGTGTATCGGCATTTTGGACCCTAATCGGGTATTATTTTATGTTTATGCATTTTATTGATAAGTCACAGTCAGTTAGCTTTAAGGGTTATTTCAAACTTAAGAACTAAACCTTTGTTAAAACGTATTTATGAAAAGCGTGTATTAAGCATGTGAGCAATTCACATGATTAACCTAAGCGGCTGACACGTAGCACGAGAAAACCACTTTTCTCGCGCGCTCTCGACCTGATATTGATCGTGCTAGATAGTGCACGATATTGTGCAGTAGTCGTTGGATCAGACGGGATCGATTGATGGTGGAGATCAGCCAAACTAGTTGGCACACGATACGTCACGATATCCGTAGGATTGGGTAAACAAATCAATGGTGCAGATTGAGGTGCTTGAGAGTAGAAAAGTCAAAGTGGGACTGGTGATGATTGTCAGCTTAGCAGGACCCTCAAGAGGAACTACACGTACATAATCTTACTAACACACAACTGATTAGTTTTGAAGTGAACCATTAGTCTAATTGTAGACTACCACTTCAATTTTGGTAACAACTTCCACATCATAAGCACTCGATTTACTTTTCAAAACAATCTACCTTGATATGGTTCTTTTACAATAAATCCATGTCGAACAATATAACATATGTTCCTAGTAGTAGCACATTGAGGCCTACCACAACGTGAATTCTATTTAATTCAATTGTGAAAGCCTTCACCCAATACCTGGCCCTATTCTTTATTCACATTTCTAATTGGATTAGCAAGGGTTCCTAATGTGGTTTAATTGGAATCATTCCACAATCATCAAGCTTACGTAACTATAATTAGAACCAAGGTCAATCAAAATAGAAATAATTTGATCGCAAATATTACCTTCCATCTCAATTATGGAACCGTAATGGTCTACCTGTCGATCGTCGAATGTTGTGTAGATCTTGGGCATACTATGTTGATATTTGTAGCTTGGGAGGCACTCCAAACCCTATGCTAGAGGGTTTTGGAGGAATGGGATTCATAAATGTGAATTATGGGCTAAGAACCCCAAGCATATGGGTGTAAAACCATGAGTAATTTGAGTGATTTAACACATGGATGTGTTAGAGGAATCTTAGAGGAGAAAGAGGCAATGAAAATCACTCAAATTTGAGATGTCAATCTTGAGATATGAATTTTTTTGTGTTGTTGATGGGTTTTTTGGCAAATAAGTCAGGTCACATTGGTGTGTTGTTGTGCCACAAGATATGTTAGGTGACACCACATGAAAGTGTATAAATAGGAGTGAGGAGGAGCCTAATTCCTAATCCAATCATCACACTTCTTTCTCATGTGAAGCCAAGCAAAGAAATTCGTGATTATAGGAATTTAGGTGTGATTGCAGGAATTCGCCATTGTAGGAATTTGAGGTGTGATTGCAGGAATTCACGATTATAGGAATTCAAACATGATCACAATAATTCATTATTACAGGAGTTCAAGTGTGATTATAGGAATTCATGATTACTAAAATTCATGTGTGATTGCAGGAATTCAAGATTACAGGAATTTGCACGAGATTGCAGGAATTCATGATTACAGGAATTCACATGTGAGTGAAAGAATTCACGATTACGTAAATTCATAGTTTGATTTTAGTAATTCATGATTATAGAGCCAAAGGGAAGTCTCGCTCAGATCCAAGGTGTTTTGGAAAGCATAAATGAATGTCTTCAAGGGGGAAGGGTGCAGGATTGGGGTCCTAGAAGAGGATTATTTGTGGAGTCTATCAATATCCAAGAGGAAGGGTAATCATAGTGGTTGGATGCCCTAACCAATGAGAAAATTATACAACATGTATTGGACATTCATTTTCTGTTGGAAGTCAACATGAGAGAGGACTAAGTGGAGGACTAGGAGAGACAGATTGTTGGATCTCATAGGTCTGATCTGTTAAAGGAGCAATTTTTTATAGCCCAAGTTCATCATTGGAGAAGCGACATTTGATGGTAATAGGTGGCAACCCTCCTTCCCTATGTTAGTCTTCATTGGAGCAATGTAGGAATACTATAGTGGGAATAAGTCTCTAAGTAGCCGAGGAGCAACATTGGGCAATTGTGAGTTGTTCATAAATGGAGTTATGAACAACTCAACAAGAGTCTCAATGTGTTGATGCATTGATGGACGAACAATCAATGAGAGAGTAGATTGCTAAGCCAAGATTCAGTGTTCATATGGACTTGGAGCATTGATAGAGGTAGATTTTGCAGATAGGGAGCCGAAATACATGGCAGATGTGTACATTGTACGACCAAGACAGTTGTGAGGAGCTCTACATTAGCTATAAGATCAAAGTATCTTGTATTGGGTATATTCATGGTCATTACAATAGAAACCAAGCCCTAGTTGTTGTATTCTTGTACTAGTGGATGTATGAGGTCCATTATCCCTGGTACAAGAGCCCTAGATAGTTGTATTATTCAGTTGGATTAATATAACGAAGTTGGGTTATTGTACATAATTTGTGCAAAAAGTTGTGCATATTTTGTGCGCTAGTAGATTTACTGCATTTTATGTTCCATTGTGCAAAGTAGACTCATTGTGATACTTGGTTTGGTAGCGTTAGTGATTTCAAATTCCATCCTAGACACCAGTATCATGGAAAAACAAAATGGTTTCAGAGCTACTTTGAAGGGCCAATGAATTAGAGTATGCACATTGAAGCAGCTCAAAGGGAGTTGGATTGTCTATATCATGGAGCTAAGGATCCAGCTAAAGACATGGAGATGTGGTTTGGATAAGCTACATGGTGAGATGGATTAGGAGTTTTGGTGGATCAGTGGTGAACTTGGTGCACTTTAGTATGTTGTGTGGAAGTTTACAGATCATGGACTTCCTATGTCTTGTCACAGATGGTTGGGATTGCTTGAAGGTTTCTTTGGCTTAGACGAGAATAGTATGATCGAGGTGGATTCATTTGATGGACTGCAGATTGGAAAGATTGGATCATGATGTTTCATATTCAAGATGGGAGGGATGTGCACGAGTTGTGTCTAATCCAGGAGGATGAGTGCTTGCAGGAATGGGTTGCGGGGATGATGTTTTGTGTTCGACCACAACTCAGATTGACCATGTAAGACAAAATATCAATGATAGATTGAGCCAATGAAGATCGTGTAGACTCAGAGGGAGTCTAGATTTAGAGGGAGCATCCCTATGGAAGTTTGAGGTCTTCATGTTCAAATGTGATGAGAAAAGGCACTAATAAGATTGCAAGGTTCATTCTAAAGAGTATGTTATAGTGATTGATGCCAAGTGGGCTAGTGTCACCAGTGATGATGATGATGGAAAATTCCTCGTGTTGGAAGCACCTCCCTTGCTAAGAGGGAGTGTTGAGATTTGTAGCTTGGTAGGTACTCCAAACCATAGGCTAGATGTTTTTGGAGGAATGGGCTTCACAAATGTGACTTATGGTCTAAGAACCCAAGCTAGTGGAGTTTGCATCGAAGCATATGGGTGTGAAACCATGATTCATTTGAGTGATTTGACACATGGAGGTGTCAAAGGACCCTTAGAGGAGAAAGTGGCTGTGATGATCACTCAAATTTGAGGTGTCTATCATGAAATATGATCTTTTATGTGTTGTAGAGGGGTTTTGTGGCACATAAGTGAAGTCGCCTTAGTGTGTTGTTATGCCACAAGACATGTTAGGTGAAACCACATGAAAGTGTATAAATAGGAGTGAGGAGGAGCCTCATTCCTCATCCAATCATCGCACTTATTTTTCATGTGAAGCCAAGCAAAGTAATTCATGATTATAAGAATTTGGGTATGATTGCAAGAATTTGCGATTATAGGAATTTGGGCGTGATTGCAGGAATTCGTAAATATTGGAATTCACGCGTGATTATAGGAATTCGAGTGTTATTGAAGGAATTAACAATTACAGAAACTTGCATGTGATTGTTGGAATTCACGATTATAGGAATTTGTGCGTGATTGTAGGAATTCATGATTACAAAAATTCACATGTGATTGTAGGAATTTGCAATTACAAAAATTCACAATGTAATTGTAGGAATTCGTTATTGAAAAGCCAAAGATGTTAGGTCCCTATACTACTAGTGTAACCCATTATTGTTATTAGTGCAACCCCCTTATTGTATTATTGTTCCCATATAGTCACCATGTTTTTATTATTGTGCCCATGCAATATTATTGTTATGTAGGCTCTGATTGTATTGGGACCCCTTAGACTCCTATATATAGAGATGAGGTCTTGTCATTTGTATCATCAAAGAATTGTTCATTTGTGTAATGTAAAGGAGGTTTCCCCCTCGAAGTGGATGATTTTTAAGTTGTTGATCTATCTTTTATTCTATTTTGTGAGTTAGTTGCATAACATTTGGTATCATAGCTTTGGATTCTAGGGTTTCACTGCTTCAAATAGGTCATCGTGGAATTTTCACTATAATTATTTTTCTACGAAGTTTCATAAGTCGAAATTAAAACCCATTTGATATGAAATATTGATGAACCTCGGTTCTTAATTTCATATCTTGTCTTGCTATATTGTGGGAGATATGATCCAAGTAAGTTAGGGTTTTGGCAGGCTCCCGAATTATATCGCAAACATGTGATGTGGGGAACATCGTAATAATTTTCTCTCTGAGAATCGGATTAAAATTTCATAAAAAATTGCATAAAGAGGATAGGTTGTAATATTTTTTGTATCGTTTCTAGGTCCGAAGGTCCAAATAGTGTCATGTGGCACTTCATACAAGTTCTCTCTATTGAACTAGTCTATAATCAGGCCATCATGGGATATTTGGGCTTGGAAAGAAGACTCAGAGGGCTACCATAGGAAGAAATTTCATAACTTGGAAATACCAAATTATAGAGATACAACATATTCAATGTCAAGCTCCTACGAAGTGAAAAACGGTGTGTAGTCTTTTTAAAATTTTGCATAAGTTTGGTTTGAAAAATTAGTTTGAAGTAATTCAAAGGGCATAGTGAAGCATAATTATCATTAATTGATGCCATGAAGAAAGAAGATGGAAACACCTAGTAAGCGACCTGAAAAATCTACCATGACTCATGAAGAAGAGGAAGAAATGCAACATGATATATCAAAATTACGAGACCAAGTGCAACAAATTTTACTCTCACAAAAAGTAACAGAAGCTAAGATGGATGGTTTAAAGAAAGGCGTGGAAGCTAAGATGAATGGTTTGGAAGCTAATGTTGATGGCGTGGAATCTAAGATGGATGGTTTAGAATTAAACGTTGAAGATTTGAAGAAAGACATGGAAGGTTTGAAAGGAGTTTTGGAAAGTTGCTTCAAGAAATGCTTCCTAATGGAGAAAAGGTAGTAGAGGAAATTCATCATGAGAAAAAAAAATGTTAATCATGATTTCATAGAATCTAATTTTGGATTTAAGATCCACCATGTTCCAAATATAAATATGAGGAAGTTTGATGGAAAGGATCCTGTAACATGGATACTACAGATGGAGAAATATTTTGATCTCCATAATGTGAAAAACATACAAAAGGTAGGCATTGCAACTTTATATTTAGAACCCAATCAGTTTGTATGGTATCGATGACTTTTCTCTCGTAAACAAATTGTCACTTGGTAAATTTTAATGGAGGAAATGATATCACGTTATGAGGATACAAAAAGCAACACCTTCTTTAGCCAATTGATAAATCTCAAACAAAAGGGTTCAATGGTGGAGCACATTGAGGAATTACAAAAATTGAATATAAGGGTAAAATATATTCCAGAGGATCACAAAATTGATGTGTTCATAGGGACTTTAAAGGATAACATCCAACATGAGGTTCACCTTTGGGAACATGATTCATTGGAGAAGGCATTCAAGTTGGCAAGAAAAATTGAAAGAAAAATTATGGCAACAAGGAAGCCTACCACTCAAAACTATAAAGATGGAAGTGTTGTTTCCCTTACTCTTCCACAACATACAAGGTTGACACCACAACAATTGGAAGAAAAAATAGCAAAAGGGTTTTGCTATAGTTGTGATAGCAAATACACTAAAGGGCATAACTGTGTTGAGAAGAAATTATTTTACATAGATTGTGAAGAGTAGGAATAAAAATAACACGAAACATCAAAAGAAGAGGATATACACTAGGAACCAACCATAGAGAAAGAAGAAATGAATCTGACCATATCTTGTAATGCATTGGCAAGAATTACCACTCCTCAAACTCTTAAGATAGAAGGACATATCAAGAAAAAAAAAGGTAATAGTGTTGATTTATTCAGGTAGTACCCATAGTTTTATTCATTGTAAGATAGCCAAGGAATTGAATTGCTTCCTATATCCAACAGTAGAGTGTCAAGTGATGGTTGCAAATGGAGGAACCATAATTCTTTGGAAAATACCATAATGTCAAGTTATCCATGGGAGAATATGCAATGAATAGTCAATGTTTTCCATTCCAATGGGCGGTGTTGATATTGTATTAGGATTCCAATGACTACAATCTTTGCGTGTGATAGATTTTAATTTTCAAGAACTTTTATTAAAAAAATGGAAGGAAAGGAAGTCGAATTAAGGGGTATCATAGGGAAACCAGGAAAGATAATCAACTCTAACACCATGACAAAGCTTCTAAAAAAGACCAACGGGGCATAATTGCACAATTATGTTCACTAGAGGTTCCCACATCAAAGTCATCTATTTCTCCAGATCTCCAAAAAGTTTTGGACAATCATTCCAAGGTATTTGAGACTCCCAAAGGCCTCCCACCTATTCGTGATCATGATCATGCTATTCATTTGATTCTAGGAAGTGTTACCCCAAACATCAGGCCTTATAGATATACATATGCCCAAAAGAGTGAAATTGAACATATGGTTGCAAAAATGCTAGAGGTTGGTATAATTCAACCTAGTCAAAATTCTTTCTCTGCTTTAGTGGTATTGGTACACAACAAGGATGGATCATGGTGCATGTATCCGGATTATAGGGAGCTCAACAAGCTTACTATTAAAGATAAATTTCTAATTCCTGTCATTGATGAATTATTGGATGAATAACATGGAGAAATTTACTTCACTAAGTTGGATTTTCGTTCAAGATATCATCAAATTAGAATGAAGATTGAAGACATTCCAAAAACCACATTTTGAACTCATGAGGGTCATTATGCATTTTCGGTTATGCCTTTTGTCCTAATCAATGCACCTTCTACATTTCAAGGTTTGATGAACTCCATTTTCAAACCCTTAAAAAATTTGTGTTAGTATTTTTTGATGATATACTAATCTACAACAAGTCTTGAAAGGATCATGTTCAACATGTTGACAGGGTGCTCAAACTATTGGAGGAGAAACAATTATATGCAAAAAGCTCCAAACTTTTCTTTGGAGTACAAGAGGTGGAATATTTGAGTCATATTGTATCTCATGAAGGTGTTAAGGTAGACCCTAGCAAAATTAAAGCCATTAAGGAACGGAAAATTCCCACATCCATAAAGCATCTGCGAGGATTTCTCGGGTTGACAGGGTATTACTACAAGTTTGTTAATAATTATGGGAGAATAGCAGCACCTCTAACAACATTACTAAAGAAAGATGCATTTACTTGGACTCCAGAAGCAATGAAGGCCTTTGGATATCTTAAAGAGGAAATGTGCCAAGCTCCGGTCTTAGCTATGCCAGACTTCAAAAAAACCTTTATTGTGGAATGTGATGCCTCAAGAAATGGAATTGGTGTTGTTTTAATGCAAGAAGAAAGACCCATTTCTTTCGAAAGTTGTCCAATCAAAGAAAAGTGTTTACACAAAGCTATTTATGAGAAGGAAATGTTTGCAATACTATATGCACTTAAGAAATGGAAACCTTACCTAATGGGAAGACACTTCAAGGTAAAAATGGATAATGATATTCTTAAATACTTTTTATAACAAATATTATCTTTAGAATAACAAAAAAAGTGGGTCACAAAGATGTTGGGTTATGAATTTGAAATCATCTACAAAAAAGGGAAGAAAAATGTTGTTGCAGATGCACTCTCAAGAAAGGATGAGGATGTGGAAGAATTATTTTGTGCCATTTATATTATCCAACCAGATTGGATAAATGACACAAGGGATGAATGGAAGAATGAAGAAGAAGTGTGGGCACTCATTCAAAAGTTGCAGCAAGATCCCAGTAAATCTGATACATTTTGCTGGAAAAATGATTTGTTATGGTACAAAGGTCGCTTATACCTCTACAAGAATTCCCAACTCAAACAAAAGATTCCTCTGGAATTGCACACCTCTCACTTAGGAGGGCACTCAAGATTTTTAAAATCTTACCACAGGGTTAAGAAGAATTTTTTTTGGGATGGCCTTAAATCTAATATTCAGAATTTTGTGGTAGAATGTTTGGTTTTCCAACAAAATAAAGTTGAGACAATTAAGACCCCAGGTCTGTTACAACCTTTATCCATTCCAAGTCAACATTGGAAGGAGGTTTCAATGGATTTTATCACAGGTTTACCCAAGTCCGAAGGAAAGAGTATCATCACGGTGGTCATTGATAGACTTACCAAGTATGCACACTTTTGTGCATTATCTCATCCATTTAAAGCCAATACAATTGCTATTGCATTTATGGAAACAATTCAAAAGCTACATGGAAACCCAAAGACTATTGGAAGTGACAAAGATCCCATTTTTATTGGGAAATTTTGGAGAGAATTATTTTCTTGTCTGGGTACTTAGTTAGCTCATAGCTCATCTTATCATCCTCAATCTGATGGGAAAACTAAGATAGTGAACAAATTTTTGGAGGGATATCTTCGTTGCTTTGTATCTGATAAAAAAACACTATGGGTCAAGTGGTTGCTTCTAGTTGAATGGCGATATAACACTTTTGTCCATACCGCAACAAAAATGACCCCATCTATGGCATTTTATGGATATCATCCACTTTCCATCACATCATCTTTAAAATAAAATTCTAAGGTTCAAGGAGTGGAAGATCACATCGAGAATCAACAACAAGTTCTCAAAATCTTAAAGGATAACCTCACTTTGACGTAGAATATAATGAAACAACAGGTAGATCAACATCGCAGCGAAAGAAGTTTTGATGTAAGTGACTGGGTATTTCTACAACTACAACCATAGAAACAAATGTCCCTCAAGCAAGCTATGAAGGATAATAAATTATCACCAAAGTATTATAGTCCATACAAGGTGTTACAAAAAATTGGTACTATGGCACACAAATTGGAGCTTCATGCATCTTCCCGAGTGCACCCAGTTTTCCATGTTTCATGCTTAAAGAAGGTTATAGGTGAGAAGATCCCAGTTCAAACAATATTGCCAGAACTTTATGAGGAAGGAAAAATCATATTGGAACCTGAAGCAGTCACAGAAACAAGAAACTGATAGCTATGAAATCGATCAATTTCAGAGTACCTCATCAAGTGGAAGAAATTGCTCGCTGAAGATTCAATATGGGAGGATGATAATTTTATACATAAGCATTCATAACTACTCAATTGTTGAGGAAAACACGTTTTGAAGGAGAGGGGCATGTTAGTTCCCTATAGTACTAGAGTAACCCCTTATTGTTATTAGTGTAACCCTCTTAATGTATTATTGTGCCCATATAGTCCCCATGTTGTTATTATTGTGCCCCATAGAAGCCCATTGTTGTTATTGTTGTGCCTCTACAATATTATTGTTATGTAGGATCTGATTATATTCGGATCTCTTAGACACCTACATATAGAAAGGAGGTCTTTTCATTTGTATCATCAAATAATTGTTCATTTGTGTAATGTAAAGGAGGTTGCCCCCTCGAAGAGGCTAATTTTGGAGTTTTTGATCTATATTTTCTTCTATTTTGTGAGATGGTTGCATAAAAAAAGAGAAGTCTCGCTCAAATCCAAGGTGTTTTGAAGAGCAAAAATGAATGTATTCAAGGAGGAAGGGTGCATGATTGGGGTCCTAGAAGAGGACAATTTGTGGACTTTGTTTGCATCCAAGAGGAAGGGTAATCATAGTGGTTGGATTCCCTAACTAGTGATCAGATCCTACAACATGTATTGGAAACTCATGGTCTGTTGGAGGGTAGCATGAGAAAGGAACAAGTGTAGGCCTAAGAGAGGTAGTTTGTTGGAGCTCATAGGTCTGATCAACTAGAGGAGAAATTTGTTATATCATATTTTCATCATTGGAGAAGTACCATTTGATGGTGATATGCAGCAGCCCACCTGCCCTATGTTAGTCTTGATTTGAGTACCGTATTAAGACTATAGTGGGAAGAAGTCCTTGAGTAGCCGAGGAGAAGTAGTGGGAAGTTGTGATTTCTTCACAAATGAAGTTGTGAACAACTCAACAGGAGTCTCAACGTGTTGATGCATTGATGGACAAACGATCAACGAGAGAACAGATTGTTGGGTCAAGATTCAGTGGCTAAATGGAATTGGAACATTGATAGAGGCATATGCTGCAGATGGGGAGCTAAAGGACCAGTCATATGTCTACAAGGTATGACCAAGGTAGCTGTGAGGAGCTCTACATCAGCTAGATAGGATTGAGTAGATTGGTGGTCATTGCGACAAACACCAAGCTCTAGTTGTTGTATTCTTTTACTAGTGGATGTATGAGGGCTATTATCCCTACTACGAGAGTCATATATTGTTGTATTATTTAGTTGGATTAATATAACGAAGTTGGGTTATTGTACATAATTTGTGTAAAAAGTTGTGCACATTTTGTGCACTAGTAGATTTACTACATTTTATGTTTTGTTGTGAAAAGTAGACTCATTTGGATACTTGATTTGGTAGTGCCAATGATTTAAGATTCTATCCTAGACACCCGTATCGTGGAAAAACAACATACTACGTGCCACATCTCTCATAGTTTGTGCTTCCTGTGAGTTGTACAATTTCAAACTAGTGTGTTAGTGTTGTGGGAAATCTTTTCTCAAATGTTTTTCGCCACATATCTTGCACCTATATGGGCCCTTCCCATAACTCTTTCCTCCTTTATGAGTAGAATAGTATTTTCCAAGAGTGTTGAGCCTTCATTGATTCTCTTGAGTAACAGGGACTATATGCGATTGATTATTCATTTTGTGCCTCTTTCATTTGAACTTGGAATTGTTTTTAGACTTCCAATTAGTTTTAAACTTGGGCCTACACTTGAACTGCTCATAACTTTGTTTCAACTTTCATATTGCATCCTCCAATTTTTTGGGCACATTGAAATCAATCCTATCCTTGAAGGATGGTGGCAGTCCATTGACATATCTTGGAATCTTTGATTTTCCTCTTTAACATAAGAAACATACCTTAATAGTTCCAAAAATTTGGTGGTGTATTCATCATTTGTCATATGGCCCTATTTAAGCTCATAGAATTCCTTTGCCTTGTTGTCAAAATATCTCTCGAATATATACTTTTTCCTGAAGTACAGGGTGACATGTCCCAAAGGGTCACGATCATGGATCTTGATCACATGCAATTGGAGTTAAGGCATCACGAGCACTGAAGTTAGACGCCAAGATTATATGGCACAACCAAATGAGCCATTGAAAGGAATATTTGATAAGAGATAGGGTTGTAGTACTAAGCCCACACAATGGTTAATAAGTATAAGGGAATTCTTCCACCACGCTCTTATATGAGTGCTCTGCCAATATGAATGGTATTCAATCCATAATCGGGTGAAGGAAGTGCCTTCATGTAAATCATATGTAAGTGTATAAATGCATGTACGTAACCCACATACATAAGAACACTATCCTTCCAAATCTTGAGAAAGAAAAAAATGGACAGGACTTACAACAATTTCTATAAGAAATATGGAAAATAGGATAGGGGCTTTCCCATTCATAATATATGAGGCTCTTTAGATGAAACTAAAGCTTGCAATAACTCAGAGGTATGCAAGAATCTTAGACTAATAATAATTAACAAAAAAAAGTTCAAAATAGTTTGGAGTTCTACTAGCCCCCTTGGAATGATAATTACATAAAATGAGCTCATGAATTCATACAAGAATCCCTTCCATTACCCAAAATTATTATAGGAATTCAACATTCCTCAATGATGGAATCAATCACATTCCTTATTAGGTCACATATATAAACCAACACATTAAATCAATAACAATACAAGCTTTAATCCAACACAGAAAACACATTTGAACATTAAGTGCAAGAGCTTGAGTAACACTTATCTTATGATCTGAAAGGTATGGAAACTAAGATTAAGATAGCAACTCTCCACCCAACCATAGACAAGCTACAAATACTATAATTTGTAGTTGTCACCCCCGAGCGAGATTCCAAAACTTGAGGTGTAGTGCTTTCAGAGGACCACACCGCTGAAACAGGATGTCACAAGGCCACACTCCCTTCATCCACCAACTACACACACATAATCTTTCACATCAATTACAACATACCCAATCATAAAGAAAATTAATTTTAGGAGAAGAGGGTCCACAATAAGGAAGGTTGTCAATGGATAGTTTGTGGATGGGTCAGAGATCACTCTCCATATGGTCTGTTAGTGACTTAAGCACCAAAACTTCATCCCCAAGTAAACTCCTAGTGGTTCTTCAACCCTCACAAGCACTAGAGTGGCTCTCCCCAATCAAATAGAATCATCAATCGATAGGCTCCTAGTGTGTTCTTCAACTCTTCAAGAAATCCACTACTCTTTATGATGCTTATGCACAACAAGCCTCTAAGAAGGTTTTTCAGTTAGTGTTTAAGTTTTCTCCAACACTTAGCAACAACAATTCAAGATTTTTCATTCTTTGTGATCTTCCACAACAATTATCAATGCTCTTCTCTAAATTTTTCCTTCCTCTTTTTGTAGCTACTTCTATACAATAGAGATTTATTTCTCTCTGTGTTCTCTTTTTTTTGTAAAACTCCTAGCCTGATTTTTCCTTTCTTATTCACTAGCTAACTGCCTACCTCTTCCCGAGGTTCCACACAACCCATTATAAACTTGAATTATTTTGTCTTCTATTGCTTACTGTTGGAGCCTAAGGGCACCTAGACCTGTCCTTTTTGTGTTGGTTAAACTTATTACACAATCAACTCATTTAGTACCACTTCAACCAACCCATGTATTCCATTAAAAGACACAAAACTTTTCTTGGGAAAACCCACTTCTTGTTGTAGAATTTTATTGATAGAGTTTTGAGAAATTAGATCAAATACAAGGAAAATTGTTTCACTTGAAAACTCACTCATTCTCACTGCTAAACTAGCTAGAAACACCTTGCAAAACCTTGACCTCTGCTCCTACTTCCTTGCAGCCTTTCTAGCCCAATTTCCTTGCGAAAAATGCTTCCTATGTCCTATCATAATCTAACCCTTATTATTTATGACAAAACTCCTAAATCATAGTGTAAGATTTCCCTATTTCTTAGCACTGATCTCCACAAGAAAGTTGATCTATTTAATGTTGTGTATAGGCTCCTCCTAGATATATTGTCACAACACGACTCTCTCACACACAAACTCATGCATACAATAATGAATAAATTTATGCCTTGTTTTATAGCTTTGATCCATGCTAAATTGGCCTAGTTCAAATTTAGAACTCAAGCTCTGATAGTGAGTTTGAGAGTGTTACTCACTCTCCTTCCAATCATCACTAAAGCTGTTAACTCGTTCTCTCTCCAATCAACATTGGATATCTAACTCACTCTTCCTTCAATTAATATTGAAGACCAAACTCATTCTAATTGAACTCAATCTTCCAACCAATCTTGTAGTTGAATTGAGGAAGACTTCCACTTAACTGAAGCTCCAACTCTACGCATGAACTCATGATGATTATTCCCATAAACTAGAAATGAACTCACCACAACTGAAGTCTATCTCTTGAGGATAAATTGAGGTATTCACTGGCTAAGGCACAAGCCATAATAACTTGTTCACTACATTTTCAACACTCTCTCTTAACGAGGAATGTAATTCTGGAAGAACCTCTTCTAACTAGATCTATCTTCAACACTACTACATTCTTAATTGTTGCAGTATCTCCCTCTAAACCAGAAGACTTCCCTGTGGAACCTGATCTAAAGACCTATTCTTTCTGACCATGATCTGTGAGTCTATCACCTCAGACATAAGTGCCATGTACCTTGTGTATCTCTCTAGCTACTTACTCTAGTTGAAGGTAGTATTGGGAGATTCAAATCTCTTCTGATTCTCCCTAAACAAATATTTTTCCCACTTGGCTCAAACTCTCCCTATACTGGGAGTCACTGACTGAGTGACTACCTGCACTCACCCTGGGCTAAGCTCATCATCATTTTGTTGGTCGGCCCAATTTCCAACTAGTTGAGACTCAACCTGAGATATTGGCTAAGGCTCCATCTTGAGAGCTCTATCTTGCTCTCAGTCAAGCATCACTTCTCTAATCTAAGAGATTCTTGCATTTCTTCTCAAGGCTACACCCATCTCAACCTGTACTAAGCATGTATTCTTCTTCCTTACACCTATCTGCTTCTTACATCTAGAAGCTAAGTGCTAGAGGTAAGCCTTGCCTTTACTAAATATGACATCATAACTCTTGTCCTCAAGGGTAGCTACACAAACAAGATTTTTCTTAAGGCCGATAACATAGAGGAAATATCTTAGATGAAGAGGATTACCCGAATCCCTTTGAAAACTAACAATACCAACTCCTCTAGTTTCATACATACCATCATCTCCTAGATCGGTCTAAAACTACATGTCCTTCTCCTTTAGGTGTTTGAAATAATTATTTTTCTTGGTCATATGGAAGGATGCTCTTGAACTAATATATCACACATTTTTTTATATTTATATTGCCATGCAAGCATTCAATGAGAAATATTTCTAGAACGAGGCAAAAAAGGCATCTTCCTTTGTTGATGCAGCTACATGATCCTTTCTAGACTCCTCCTTTCAGTTGGGAAACTTAGTAGCATAATGCCCAAACTCATGGTGATGGAAGCACTTGATATTACATAGATCCTTTTCTTCTTCTTGTCCTTCGTACCAAACATAGCCTCTCCTTGGCTTTACCTGCCAAGGCAAAGTTCTCCTCGTCCTCTGTCTTTGTTCATCTACCATATCTGGTCCCTCTCTTGATTTCTTCTTGAATGCAATCATTCCTTGAATTATACCAAGACTTATGAAGTCCTAGTAATGCAAGGCTCACAAGGTCACTGTCTAGTATAATCACACCTGCACCACCTAGCTCATCTCGAACTTGAGTGAAATTTGAAAGATATGTGGTGATGGGCTCATCTTTTCTCATCCAAATAGTTCTTAGCTTCTCTTTAAGAGCAATCTTCCTCGCATCACTGGAACCCTGATACAGATCTAACATGGATTTAAATATATTATATGTTGTCTTCTTCTCATGGATATGAAGAATAATATGGTCTCTAACCCCCTCTAGAATGATCCTCTTCACCTTGGTGTCATTCTTAGTATGTTGGGCCAACTATTGAATACCTTGAGGTGGCGTTATCACTTTCTTGATAAACTCCCCCCACCCTATTATCTTCCAACACTATTGTGATTCACTCCTTCCATGCACAGAAATTTGAGGCTCCCTCTAAACTGTGATCTAACCTTAGTCCTAGGAACGCCATACTACTATCTAAGGAACTTCTCTGCTCTTCAAAAAACTCACAAATTAATCTATGTTCTTAACAAATCGATCTCTTTTCTTCACAAACTGATCTTTGTGTGCTAATATTTATGTTGATCCCTACCCTGATACCATGTTAATTTTCCATGAAAATCCACTGCTGTGATGAACAATCAGAAACTAATTTATTTTCACCAAGACACAAATTTTCTCAACAATAGATAAGCAGTGTGTTAAACACATACATGGCAGCAACAGAGTATGAATGATAAGCATGAGAATACATCTATTATTGACATGATATACATTTATAATACATGGTGTGACCCTTGGATTCATATTCCAAGTGGTCTCTTGGACTACCTTTGGTTGTTCAGCTTCCACACCAAGCCTTAGAGGATTAGGTGTCCAACATTCACCCCCTTAATCTGAAAGGGTATGTATGATTCCAAGAAGAGGGTTGTAATACAAAACGTGCAAAAATGCATGGCAACACTAGGCTGAATGTGCTCTCTGAAATGTTGGTATCAAGGGAGATGGTTTAAGGATGACCACCAACACTAGAATGCTTAGTGCAGTTCCCAGAACTCTTCCAGGTCTGGCAAGCTGCTAGAGGAAGTGCTCCTGATGTTTTGAAGAGGGAAAACTTCAACCATGAAAGGGAGGTCTCACCCCGCATAAAAGGGAGAACCTCAACCTGAAAAGGGAGGTATCAACCTATGATGGTTTAAGGATTACCACCAACTCTGGAATGCTTAATGCAATTCCTTAAACTCTTCCAAAACTGGCAAGAAGCTTAACTCTTCTACTAGAGTAAGTGTCCCCGATTCTTTGAAGAGGCATCACCAACTAAAGGCATGCTCAAGGGCATATTTGTCTTTGGCTACAACTCTAAATTTGGTATGGCAAGTTGTGGCTCAGGCTAGCTTGATGTGGCTTTGAATCTT
This sequence comes from Pinus taeda, assembly GCA_000404065.3. NCBI lineage: Eukaryota > Viridiplantae > Streptophyta > Pinopsida > Pinales > Pinaceae > Pinus > Pinus taeda. The sequence goes on from APFE031097882.1 coordinate 279,341, forward strand.
GTAGATGACCATCACTTCCCCCCCTGTCAGATATAAGGTGAGATGATGGAGAAAACTCAACTGCAAGACTGTTCAATATTCAAGAACAAATTATGTTGTATGAGTGAAATATCTTCTTGGTTGTTGAATCCCATTGCCAAGAAGCGATCCATCCAAGATGAATCCTTTTTCTTGTAAGAGGTTTGTTTCTGAAGCATCTGTTTGAAGAATGAATGGTTTTATTACAGTGATTACATGGATGAAGATCAAAACAATGATCTTTCACATGGCCAACTCAGTCACAATGTTGGAATTTAACATTTTGTTGTTGCTGCTATGGACAATGAACAGAATCTGAAACAGCTGAAGATGAACTGTCATGAAGAAATCAAGCACTCTGAAACTAGATGGGCTTTGAGTAATCTGGAATATGAAAGGACACATCCTTGTCATATCCAAGACCAGTTATGTGCTTGTTGTGGACAAGCTCTTCCCAAGGTCTGATGATGGGCTTGGGAAGTGCAGACTAAACTTCTACATCTGCATGTGACTTTGCTGCTTCATTGGGCACTGGATCAACTTGTTGCTTATGGGAGTCTGTTTTAATGTTTTGAAAAAGAACAAGTTCAGAATGATGACTATACTTTTGTAGCTCCTCTTGCTATAGCTATGATTCGAGCTGCAAAAATTCAATGGTTTCTTGTGCATGTTGTAAAGAGGTTTGAATATCTCTGAGAGTGTCTTACTGGCTTTAACTATGCTTCCACCAGTAGATAAGATTAGAGTCCTAATAACTCTAATAATCCATGAATTTTCTCCATTGTTCAAACAATCAAATCAACAAATGACCAAAAATGCACTTGTAGAAACAATAATGGTTTTTAGAAAATTAATTTGCCAACTTTTCAACAGGAATCAAGGTAACGTTTTTTTTTCAAGGAGTATTTGATTGCTTACAAGGAGATTTTAGATAAAAGTCACCTTATCTCTTCCCTTAAGGACAAAACCTCTAAAATCCTATTTTAGTCTGAGTTTTGAAGTGACAAATCTGACCCATGTTCAGCTTTCCTCATAAACAATTTTTTTTGGACCTATCTGCTCCTTTTATACAGAAAATTAGTCCACTGGATAGTCACTTAACTAATTGTACACATGAATGAAGATAACTACTCAAAGAAAGTAAAAAATTAGGGAAACAAAAAGAAAGACAAAGACAAAGCAGTTATGGCACACATGAAGGCAATAGAAAGACAAAGCTGACATTTAGGGAGTCCACAAAACAAGTGACTCAAATTAGAGCAGGCCATAAATTCGATTGGAGCTCTGATACCATGTTAAACACATACATGGCAACAACAGAGTATGAATTATAAGCATGAGAGTACATCTATTATTAACATGATATACATTTATAGTACATGGTGTGACCCTTGGATTCATATTCCAAGTGGTCTCTTGGACTCCCTTTGGTTTTTCAGCTTCCACACCAACCCTTAGAGGATTAGGTGTCCAACACAGCGGAATAAAATGCAGAGATAAAGAACACAATCACACAAAACATTTCTTGAGAAACCCAATTAGGAAAACCCACTTCTTATTGTTTAATTTTACCAATAGAGTTTTGAAAAGTTAGATCAAATACAAGGAAAAATGTTTCACTTTAAAACTCACTTTTTCTCACTACTATACTAGCTAGAAACACCTTACAAAATTTTGACCTCTGCTCCTGCTTCCTTGTAGCCTTTCTGGTTCGATTTCCCTACGTTCATCTCTTCCTATTTGCTAGTGTAGTATGACCTATTTAGGATAGACCTCCTAAATCCTAGCAAAAGAATTCCTATTTCTTAGCATTAATCTCCACAACAAAGTCACTATATTCATTGTTGCGTATAGGATCCTCCTAGATACTCTCTCATAGCAAGTCTATCACACACACAAACTCGTGCATATAGGAATTAATAAATATGTGCATTCGTTCTTTTATAGATTCGATCCATGCTAAATTTGGCTAGTTCAAATTTAGAACTCGAGCTTTGAACACAAGTTAAATGAGAGTGTTACTTTCTCTCCTTCTAATCATCATTGGAGTTGTTAACTCATGTTCTCTCCAATCAACTTTGGATATCTAACTCACTCTTCCTTCAATCAAGACTTAAAACCCAAATCATTTTAACAAAACTCGATCTGCCAACCAATCATGTAGTCAAATTGATGAATACTTCCACTTAATTGAAGCTACAAGTCTACACATGAACTCGTGATGATTATTCTGATAAAATGGAAATTAAATCACCACAACTGAAGTCTATCTCCTGAGGACAACTCAAGGTCTTCATTGGCTATGGCGTAAGCGAGAAGACCTTATTTTCTACATTTTCAATAAGGTATACAATGCAAACATTCCTTAATGCATCCACATATCAAAATTAGATGGTATTAATTGTTGTTCTACATGTAATTATTTCTCCACATGTAATATTTTTGGAAAAGGAGGATCTTTAAATGTAGAGAACTTATTCACTGTGGGGTTAGAGAAAGTATGTTTTATGGTTGGATCATCTATTATTTTATTGGGAATTTCTTCCTCATTTTTCTCTTTAATGGTAATAGGGGATTCTTTATTAAGTACCATTCTTGATATAAGATGAATGTCATTTAGATCTATATGTGTTATCATGTAAGTTGGAAAATTATGTACCTCACTATTGTAAGCGAGTTGAGATACTTTACTATTTGGATTATTTGGATTCAAAATGGCTTGTGCGGATAGTTGATTAGGTCTGTGAGGAGTTTATGTAGAAGGAAAATGTAATTGTTGTGGTTGTGGGTTTTTTGTTTGGAGAGGAAGTGATTTGGTTAAGATTTCTAAGGGTGTGGAGGATATTGAGGATGATATGGTGGATATTAAATATTTTGGGGATATTATTGTGGATATTGAGGAAAATTTGGCATACCTCCATAATAATGCCCTCACCATCCTTGTTTCCAAGGTTGGTTTGTGTTTTGTGGTGGCCATGGTTTCCAAGGTAAAAGGGTATTCCAACTCTGTTGTGTATATTTATAATATGGATTAAATTGCTAAGTAGGATCTTGGGTAATACTTGGTTGTCGTGATTGCCATGGTCTTCTTGGTATGACATAGTAAAGCTTCTTTGCAGTCTCATTTGCTCCATTGTCCTTTTGATACTACCTTTAGTCTTGGTAAGGATGGGAAATCCTTTGTTGCATGATTTTCTACACATATAACACATATTTCAATGTTATATAAAGGAAGTTCACACAAAGGATGTTTTTTCTACATCTTGGACAAAAGATTGACAAGCATATATTTTTAAATTTTTTTCTACTATGGATTTTTAATGTATCTAATTGCTCACCAAGAGTACCAAGAATATCAGTTTTAAAACTTTCAAATAAGTTAGTCAATTCAACTCTACTTACTCCACTAGTTGTTGATTTAGTTATCCTAGAGATGTTGGAATCTCTGGGTCCCTTACCATATTTGAATCTTCCTCTTGAAATATGTTTGCATAATTCACAAACAACTGCAAATTTTCTCCTTTTCCCATTAGATTCAAAATATCTATCCACTCATCTCTAATGCCTCTCAGTAAATTAGCTTTTAAAGTATCAAGACTTAAACTATGTTTCTTATCTCTTTTGACATTATAATCAAATATTTCTACATAATCCTCAAGAGATTCATCTTATTTTTGACTCATTTTAAAAATTTTCTCTTTAAGATCATGATCTATGCAGTAGTCTTTATACTTTTCGAGAAAAGTCAATGCATGTAACATCCCTAGTCAAGAATCCATCTAAAATATATAAGACCAAGGTCATGGGACATGCATTCGAAGTTGAATGGTGGGAAAAACATCTTAGTGGGGTGTCACTTTGGTTTATTAATGGTTAAGGAAATTGGCAAAGGCAATGGCAAAGGCTTTGGAAAGGCATGAGGCATTACATTTTATTTATGAAAATAATGAAAATTAGGAGAAAAGAAAGGCGAAAGGTCACATGTTGCATGTGAGGAGGAAATTGAAGGAAAATAATGGAAAAAAGAAGAAAACATAGGCCTCATTGATAAAAAGGCTTCTAAGGATCAATTGACATACTTTTGTTAGTTCATTTTTGGAGCTATCGCCTATTCTCTCTCTCTCATACTCTTGAACACTTAGAGTTTTCTTGGAGAACTCTTGGAGGATTGTTGAATACTTGGAGTTTTGGAGAAAGAAGGCAAAGGAAGAGCATGAAAGCGCAAGAGGACACCGGGATCAACAACTACAACGGGTTTTTCTTGCAAGTATTGAGTTGCATGTATGATTTCCTTGCTATTTTTGGCATGCATGGAATATGCATGTGGTTTCTTGATTATGATATTGCATTAGCATGGAGGAATGTCTAGATTGATAGTGAATTGATTAGCCTTTCCATTTCCTAGATAGCCATGGTGTTGTGGGTTTCTTTCCTTTTGTTTTCTGGTTGGTTCTCATGTTCCTTTGGCTATGGGTTGAGTTACTAGTTCCTGGAAGCCTTGTGTTACACTAAAATTTGTCACCATGACTATCTGCAGTTAATATGGCTCCATCAATATTCATATTATCCTCCTTGTCAAGCCTGATACCTCTGCTCTCCATGTCAAACTTCAAGAAAGAGAGAAAGTCATTAAAAATCATGTTTATCTCTGGGTACGCAGGTTCTCTCTACCTTGCCTGCGTGTACGCATCCCAAGCTCATTGTACCTATGTACTTGTACGCTCTGTAAGCCAAGGGATGGGTGCGTACTCCTGTAAAGGTCAAAAGGCGCGAGTTTCATCTAAAAAAAGTTACTTGTGGTCACTTCTAGAGCTTTCTAGAAGAGTGTTTGACGTGTATTGAGCGCCTCCAGATGGTTCATGCATCCCTATGATAGAGGAACTTATCCCATCAAGAGAGGAGCTACCCCATCCAAAAGAGGGAGTATCCCATTGATGTTGGACCTGAATAACTTCCTCTAGAACACTATAAATACAGGCCTTGGGCCAGAGGAGGGGAGGTTGAAAGCTGAACATTCCAAAGGGTAGATGCTGCTGGAATTAGGACTTCCATTGTAAACTTGTGAGGAGAGATTACCATCCTTTCTTGTTTCATTTGGAAGTGGGTGAGCTTGTCAAAGTAGAGGAAAACTCTTGCTGGACCCTGGGAGGGACTTTCACAACACCAAGGCTCAGGTTGTAATGGTTTCTTTTGTTTCCTTAATACAAATAAGTCCATTCTTCTCAACAATTTGTTATTAATGAGTTGTTTCATATACTCTTGGTCTGTATGTTGAATATGTTTTATTTTATGAGATATTCAGGTGTTATTTAATCGTTTGATTGTTAGTGTATGCAGGTTTCGAAGTGAAGGAGGAGCTCATCTGGATCGACGAGGCTAGACTACTACAACAGTGTTGGACTTCAGGTAGGATCGAAAAACACTTGGTTCGTGTGATAAATGCATGTTTAGGGAAGGATTGCTCTTAATTGTCTTGTTTGTCACTAGAAAGTCTTAGGCTTCTAGGGAGGTTGGTTTTGTCCGCAAGATTAACTCTTTCTGCATGACAAATTGGTGACTCCGTTGGGGAATCCATTGATGTGATTGATTTTTCCTTTGAGTGACACTTTGATCTGAAAAGAGTCATTTCTTTTTTGGTTTTTGATTGTTTGACTGTGTATTTGGGTGGGCTAGCGTAGAGTTAAGTTAGAATTTAGTTTTTCTTAATTTTTCAGTAGTACGCGCCCTCTGAGTTAGACACAGTGCGTACCTGTACGCACTGTATCTTTGTACACAGAGCGTGGACGCACCTGGTCAAACAGGATGCCTGCATACCCTGTCAAAATTGAGAAAATTTCCATTTTATCCATTTTTTCCTTTAGATTTTGTCTTTCATTAGTCTTTACTGCCCATATCCATTGGTTATCTGTCAGAGATCTTCACCTGAACTTGTTTCGTTAGCGTCAAGAGTTTTAGTGAAATTCATTGAAGTTTTAGCCTTAGGGTTTGATTTTTGCATTGGTCCTCTAGTGACTTTGACTTTAGAAGTTGTGAAACCTTGTATCTCTCTGGTTTTGTCAATCTTCTTAGGAGTCGGACCTGTCGTAAAGTGTACCTGTGTGAGCAACCTATCTTTGTGTTGTCTCTTTGCGAAATTTCAAAGTAGCTTGTTGATTGAAGTTGTGAATTTCATTCTTAAGAAAAGAACAAAAAGAGTTTGATTTTTTGTTTTGACTGGTTTATGATTCTGCATAAACTGGTCCTTGGTTTGATTGTTATCGAGTAAAATACCCTGGAATCATCTTAGTAGGCTTTTGCCTCTTTAGATTTACTTTTAGGTAAATTTCCTTTTGATTTGCTTTTGAGTGAGTTTTTCATAGATTTCTATAGATCTTGAATTTGCTTTTGATTAGATTAGTTTTACATGCTTTATTAGATAGGAAAAATACAAAAAGAACTCCTTTGCGAAGTTTGTTTTAAGTAGCATTTGAAGTTTTTGAAAGAGAAAGGAATTTTTTCGTGCAAGTAATGAGTGGTCATGTGTTGTGTGCTTGGAAAAGATAAAGAGATTGTTTCTTTGATTGTCTATTAAGAAAGTTGCTTTTATCAAAATTTTGCATTCTCCAACTCTCTTAATTAGGAAATTCATTGAAAAAGAAAAGTAGTGTAAATCATCCTAGGTGCATCTTTTTAGTGGATTTGAGTCGAGTCTACACATCATCAGTTTCATCTCCACTACCATTTGTCTTAAAGAAAAGCCATAAAATCAACGCTTAAAGTAAAATCAACTTAGAAATTTTTCTTTTACTAGGGCTCTGAAGCACCAATATAGATCAGGCTAGTGTCTTGGAGTAGGTGAGTAATTAACTCTCCAAGACTACAAAACCAAATAAGTAGCTTATCTTGTGATAGGATAAATCCAGCTGTTGCATTTATACTCTGGGAAAGCTATTCTTAAAGGAGAAGCACGAGCTCGTGTCCGAACCAGTGAGGGGATCAATCCTCCCTCATTGGGAATGATGCCAGACACACACGTATTACAAACGGTAAACCTCAGATTATTGTTGAGGAGCCAGGGGATCACTTATCGGTAAACCTTGGATTGACCATTGGCAAGGAGCCAGTAAGGGGATTGAGCTTGTTACTCTGCCCT
>APFE031097882.1:298943-317130 GCA_000404065.3 Pinus taeda
AGATGATATAAAACCCTAATCTATTACAGGCTTCGCACTTTAGGGGGCAATCTGTTACATTAAAATTTGTCACCATGACTATTTACAGTTAGTATGGCTCCATCAACAGTCATGCTATCCTCCTTGGCAAGCCTTATACCTCTGCTCTCCATGTCAAACTTCAAGAAAGAGAGAAAGTCATTAAAAAACATGTTTATCTCTGGGTACGTAGTTTCTCTCTACCTTACCTGCATGTACGCATACCAAGTTCATTATACCTGCGTACTTGTACGCTCTGTATATTAAGGGATGGGTGCGTACCCCTGTAAAGGTCAAAAGGCGCGAGTTTCATCTTAAAAAAGTTACTTGTGGTCATTTCTAGAGCATTCTATAAGATTGTTTGACGTGTATTGAGCGCCTCCAGATGGTTCATGCATCCCTATGAAAGAGGAACTTATCCCATCAAGAGAGGAGCTACCCCATCCAAAAGAGGGAGTATCCCATTAATGTTGGACCTGAATAACTTCCTATAGAACACTATAAATACAGGCATTGGGCCAGAGGAGGGGAGGTTGAAAGCTGAACATTCCAAAGGGTAGATGCTGCTGGAATTAGGACTTCCTTGTAGAAGCTTTTGAGGAGAGATTACCATCCTTTCTTGTTTCATTTGGAGGTGGGTGAGCTTATCAAAGTAAAGGAAAACTCTTGCTGAACCCTGGGAGGAACTTGCACAACACCAAGGCTCAGGTTGTAATGGTTTCTTTTGTTTCCTATTAATACAAATAAGTCCATTCTTCTCAATGATTTGTTATTAATGAATTGTTTCATATACTCCTTGGTCTATATGTTGAATATGTTTTGTTTTATGAGATATTCAGGTATTATGTAATCGTTTGATTGTTAGTGTATGCAGGTTTCGAAGTGAAGGAGGAGCTCATCTGGATCGACGAGGCTAGACTACTACAACAGCGTTGGACTACAGGTAGGATCTAAAACACTTGGTTTCTCATATGATAATGCATGTTTAGAGAAGGATTGCTCTTAATTGTCTTGTTTGTCACTAGAAAGTCTTAGGATTCTAGGGAGGTTGGTTTTGTCCGCAATATTAACTCTTTCCGCATGACACCTTGGTTGGAAAAATGCTCTGGAAACCCTTGGTGGGTTGAGTTACTAGTCCTAGAAGCCCTTGGTGAGTTGAGTTACTAGTCCTGGAAGCGCTAGTTGGACAAATGTTATGGAAGCCCGATGACAACTATGGGTTAAGTTACTAGTCCTGGAAGTCCTAGTTGGAAAAAACGCTCTAGACACCTAGACAGCTTGCATAGAGAGCAATCTAGTGATGGTTAGTGATGTACGACAGTGTGGTGGAATCACTAGTTGAGGGTTGAGGTGGTTGGCCTCTGGAAGACCTGGTTTGGTTTTGTTGGATTTGTTCGATGAGATCCCACATTTATTCCTGGAATATGGCACAAAGGCGACTGGCCGAAAGAGAGGCTTGGTTCAACCTAGTCTATGGTCGGATGGTTCATGGAAGTCCCGGACCTAGCTTCATTTTGCATATGTTAATAAGAGATTCCTTCCTCTTTTATTTGATGGCTAAATAGACTTGTTTATATGTGGTTTTTATGGCTATTATATCCTTGTTATTTATGTCGATTATATGTTGGTTATGAGCATGTTTTATGACAATGATGATGGATGTCTCTCATCATGTTTTGATTTGTAAATGAATGAACAATGAATATGTGACCTAATAGATGATAATGCAGCTAGTGTGATAAGGCATCAATGTTTCTTTGTGATTCTCAGATATGTATGAGACCCCTACGCTCAGATCTCTTGTTATGACCTGTAGAATGCATATTTGTGACATGTTTGATGAAATGTCTATCATGGCTAGTAGGGGTCCAGTCACTTCTTTGTTTAAGCATTTGAAATTCTATCATTATTACTTTCTATTTATGGAATTTTCAGGAAGTTCTAGGTAGTGAATTAAGTCCAGGCCCTAAAAAGCTAGCATAGATTCTACAATCGCAAGCTCTGAACTAGCTGAAAAACCCCCAATTGCTTACTTGACCTTTCTTTGAAATCAACTGGAGGGCCCCAGTCGCACACATTCCCATGTCATGGGAGCGACTAAGGCTATAGGGTAGTGAAGTGTCAAGTTGTCTCAGGGGTTGATCACTTGGAAGGGTTGGTTGGCTCTTGTAGGTTCTGTGACATGTGCAAAAGGCTAGATTGGTTGTGTTGTGTTGGTTCCACTTCCTTAACTATACATGGGGAGTTGAATTATATCACTTTAGCCTCTCATCGCATGTTTACCCCAGTGGACCGGTTAACTTGGGTAAATGTGGGAGGAGGGTGTTACAGAGTGGTATCATAGCATGGTTCAACACTTGGACTAGATGGGCGGAGTCTTTTTGTCATGCATGCATGTAGGTTTTATATGTGTTTGTTATGTATGCATGTTAGTGGTCATTGTTATAGTTGTGTTGACATGTAGGAGTTGATGTTGTTTTTGATATAATGTGGTTGTCATGAGTATATATCGGTTGTATATGCATTTGTTATTCATGTTAGTTTATGTATGTTGGTATGCCATGCATTGTCATGGTTATAGTTATGCATGTATAGTAGGTAAGATATGCATTGTGATGGTCATTGTTGTGGTCTTTTATTATCATTTTTCTATTGGTTGTTATGATGCTTATGTGTTGACAAAGATGAAGTGGGAGATGCAGATCATCAAAGCGAGGTTGCAACACTAGACTGTGGGGTATGAATAGATCATCATATAGGTTTGTATGTTTGGCATGTAGGTGTGTGGTTAATGGTTGTCATAAGAATTAGGGTCACTTATATACATGTTTTTCATTTTATTGTAGTTGTGGTTACATGTATGATAAATTCTAATTGATTAGTGTAGTCATAGGCACATGTGTCGAATAGTCATGAATGATAGCAACTTCTTGGTATATGCATTTTTGTCGTTATTTTATGTTAGTTAAATTGATGATTATGTTATATGTTGTTTCTGAGTATGCTATATGTTAACTTGTTGATGTTATATGTTAGTTAACTCGATGATTAGGGTTATTTCATTAAGATTTTGATGTTATATGTATCGTGTTGATCTAGATTGGTTTGTGTAGATGGTTATTGTTCTCACATTTAGGTGTGAGATGATATACTTGTGACGTTGTGTCGTATTAAACTGGACTAGCTTGTGCAGATGTGATAGCCTCCCCTGAGATACATTGATTTATATGTTTGATTATGTCGACAATTTGGTTTATCTAGCATGGTATGTTTACAAGTTGATTGAATATTTGATTAATTGCATGATATGAGTATGTGTCTATAAGATTGCATGAAGGAATGATTGTGTTTTAATATGGTTGTACTAATAGATTATGTGCTAAGACAGTTGATATGTACTTGAGTGCAAATGAGTGCTAGTTGTAGTGTTATGCTTTATTACTATTAGTTGACTGTTGATTATGCCATGGTTAATAGTCTTGGTAAAGGTTGATTTCAATTACTAGATACAATGTCTTGATATTTGGAACATGTGATTGACATGTGTGAGCAGTTGAAGGGAAACATGATTTGCATTAGTGTGACAAGGTAATAGTTGATTTGTTTATGTAACTAACAGTTGGGTGAGGTGACAGTGCATAGTTAGACTCAATTGTAGCAAGGAAAAGGTAAAAAAAAGGGAATTGGTTGAATATTCCTTTGGGCTATGTTTGGAAACCAAAATTCAAAATGAATGAATCCTTTGAATGCAGGAAGTCTTCTTAACCCTAATCTTGTCTGAAATTATGTGGATATATGCTATATTCATGGACATGTATTTCACATATATAACAATTGGCTTCCAATTATAGATTGATTTGTCAAGGAATTGGAGTTCCTTGAGAAGTGTACGTGTTCATTTGCAAGGCAGTGTTCTTGGCACAAAAAGGTAAGGTAACAAGTGTATTGTTATGTTTATTTATGTACTGACAGTTATGTGTTTATGGCAGTATGATGCAAGGGATTTGTTGGGAAAGGTTAATTGAGGTCAATTGAGGGTGAAATTGATGTTGTGGTGGAGGTGAATGGTATGGATAAAATTGATATTGGTATTGAGGATAGTGAGGGAAAGATTGAGGATATGGCGGATTTCCTTTGTAATGCCCTTGCCAACCTTGTTGCCAAGATTGGTTTTGAGATTGGGATTGAGATGGCAAAGGTTGCCAAGGCAAGGGTGTTTGTAAATTACTTTGAGATTGTTATGCATATCCCTGAAATTGTGAAATAAGATCTTGCATCATATTAGGTTGATGACGTTGTCAGGATTTGCTTAGAGCTACATAACAAGATTGTTCCATTGTTTGATTTTCTCCCTAGCAAACTGCCTTTAACCCTTGTAATGATGGACAATATTTAGTAGTATGTAATCCTGCACGAATTTCACAAATTTTAATGTTATCAAGTGGGCATTCATGAAAATCATGTTTCTTTCTACATTTAGGGCAAAATATAAATGAAGTAACATTCTCAATTTTTTGTTGGTTTTTCATTCTTAGCATATCAATTTGTTTATATAAATTACAAAGAATATTTAGCAAATTGTTAAGTTCAGTTTGACTTACCAATAATGATGTTGATTTACTTAATCTTGTCGTAACTGGATCTTGAGGGAATCTTCCATACTTTGCTTTTCCTCTTGATATGTTCTTGGATAGTTCAAAAATCTCTTGAAATGACAATTGATAGACATCTCCTTTTCCCACCAGGTTAAGAAGATCAATCCATTAATCCTTTATAGAATTTAGTAGGAAATTTTTTAATGTGTCTGATCCTAAATTATACAGTTTATATCTTTTGATATTATAAGTAAATCTCTCCACTAAATCTTCTAGGCTTTCATCCTCTTTTTGTTTCATCTTAAAGGCTTCATTTCTAAGCTCATGGTGTATGCAATAATCTTTAAATTTTTCCAAAAATACTCTTTTCATATCATCCCATGTCCTTATAGAATTTGTTCCTAAAGTCATGAACCATCTAAGAGTTTTATCCTTCAATTTTGCCGGAAACAAATTCAATTTTTGAATGTGTGATGAGTAGCCATAAGATCTACAAATTATTTCAAATTAAAAAGAAAGGTTCCTGGGTCTTCTGATCTCATACCTTTGAAGTTAGGAAGTACGGATGGAGGGATGTTCTTCATATAAACATTGATATCAGTTTCTTGAATGGGAAAATCAAAAGGATCTTCTTCATTATCATCATCTTTAGACATTTCTTCTACCTCCTTTGTCAGCTCTTCTTCTACCTACAAAACTAGGAATTCATGATGTGGATGTGTGGCTCTCACTGCACCACGTGATATAGTGGGGGTGGTAGATGATTGAAGTTGTTGTTTTTTTTAAGAAAGAAAAAGGCTCCCATATACACCTCCCCGACAACAACGCCAAAATGTTTGTCAATTTAATTGTCTTAAATTGCTTACATAAATTATCGATCGGAGTTGGTAAACTTGTGAAGTGTAAGTGCACTATATATGATAGTATGTTAGAATCCTCTTTTATTCATTTACTTTATTGATGTGATGATTGAGTTTTTGGAGATTACTTCTAAAGAAGCTTATACTTTTATGTCCCTAATAAAGTGAACGGATTCAATCTTATGACTAAATTCTTAATCTTGATGAAATTAATAAAAACTCATAACAGAATCTAATTATCCAATCTAATGTTAGTTGTTAAAAGAAGAATTATTCTAAGTAATGTCCTAACAGTCTTTTACACAAAAATGGAATTGAATTCTATTGATGAAAACCACGCATCTTTTCTCTCATACTTCTAAAATGGAATTTTAAGGAAATGAAAACTTGTAAACAAATTACTCTTTATGCTAGAAAGAAATCACCCATAAATACTCGCTCAAATTGCTGAAAATGAAATCACTCATAACTGGCAATAAAAATTACTCTAATTGTTGAAAAGGAAATCACACATAACCTGTAATGAAATCACTCAAAGACTTGCAATCAAATCATTGATATTCTGAAAGGAAACTGCTAATAAATTGAAATGAAACTTCTGAAGAGGTCTATAAAAATTATTATGCATTTAATGCTTCAAGAGAAAAGACTTAGAAAAATAAAAATGATTCTATAGAGTGTGAGAAACTACATCAAATGATAAAAAGGAAAGCTACAACAACTATGTCAAATGATGAAGGAAACATGTAAAACTGGCTAATTCAAATAACTAAATAAAAACATAGAAATAGACCTTCACTGTTTGTAGGGGCCCTCCACAAATAGGAGGTTTCAAAGTGCTAAACAACCAATCAGCTACGTATCCAGATCCTCAAAATAATTTCTTCAATTAAAAGGATGAAAACATATTTTTAACATGTCATTGTTGCATTCAAAAATTACACACACCTTTATGTTTCAATGGAGTGTTTATATAATGATTACAATGTAACTTCATGGAGATTCATATGGCTAAAGATCATAACTGAATGGACACTTGGTCGCCATGAATTTGATGAAGCACAGTCCATTCCAACCTATGTTTGCTTGGCTGGGTGTTTATTGATACATGGGTGCAATGTTTGCTCACACAACCTGTAAAATAGGGCTCCAAAGAACCTGAAATATATCCCAACTCGTAACGAATTCAGGAAAACTATTCTTAGAGAACCTAATTGGGCCCGTTTTTACACAACTCTTTTTTTTTTTTTCCCGAGATTCGCTTTCATTTGCTCAGAAAACGCGTTTGAAGTTGACTGGTCAAAATTATTGTTATTTTCCCTTGATCTTTGCCTCGAGGTCCACACGTGCAAGCTAGGTTGAATTTGACCAATACAAATCCATATTGGAGCTTCTAGAAACCAAGTCCAAGTGTCGTATTTCATTCTAGAGTGATGCTACTACCTCAACCATGGAGGTAGCTAAAGAAACTTGACAAATCTGCAGCAACTTAAACTTGTTGATAGTAAAACCATGCAATTTTTTTCTTAATTCACTAAAAATAATGGAAATAATAATAATAAACCATGTAAACATGTATGCGGGAATTTGGTGTGTTTATGAAGAAATATGGTTAAAAATGATGTCAATGGGTGAATGGAATGATGCAAAAATGGATGGTTTCATCAACAAAATTATGACAAATTGGAAGCCCAAAAAGATCTACATGGCAAAGAGACTACCATGAAATCTCGAAGAAGGATTAGGTTGAGATTTCCCTTGGAAGCATTGGGAACCCATGCGTATTGATTCATGGTGTTTGTTGCTAGTCTTGTGCTTTCAGTGTTTTTGTGATTTGCTTGCGCTCAATTTGCAGTTTTGTTTATGTCTGGTGCATGGCCGTGCCACTTTATTTGTGGTGTCGTATTTATATTGGTTTTTCATGGTTTTGTTCTTGGTTTCATTTGGTTCTTTCCTTTTACGTTTTGAGGGTCTTGGGCATGTCCCTGTGAACACATCAATCCTATGCTCCTCTGGAATATATTTTACCCTTATATTCAAATTTTGGAAGTTCTCAATGCACTCCACCATTGTACCATTTTGTTTGAGATTTATAAATTGGCTAAAGAAGATGTTTTTTGTATCCTCATAATGTGCTATCATTTCCTCCATAAAAGTTGACCAAGTGACAATTTGTTTACGAGAGAAAATTCATCGATAACATACAAACTAATTGGGTTCCAAATATAAAGTTGCAATGCGTACCTTTTGTGTGTTTTGCACATTATGGAGATCGAAATATTGCTCCATCTGTGGTATCCATGTTACGGGATCCTTGCCATCAAACTTCCTCATATTGATCTTTGTAACATGGTGGGTCTTCAATCCAATGTTAGATTCTATGAAATCATGATTAAAATTTCTTTTGTTCTCATCATGAGTTTCCTCTACTACCTTTTCGCGATTAGAAAGCATTTCTTGTAGCAACTGCCAAACCTCCTTTCAAACCTTCCATGTATTTCTTCAAATCTTCAATGTTTACTTCTAAACCATCCATCTTAGCTTCCACACAATTCATCTTAGCTTCCATGTCTTTCTTTAAACCATCCACCTTAGCTTCTGTTACTTTTTGTGAGTGAATTGTTTTGCACTTGGTCTCGTAATTTTGATATATCATGTTGCATTTCTTCCTCTTCTTCATGAGTCATGCTATAGCTTTTAGGTTGCTTACTAGGTGTTTCCATTTTATTTCTTTGGTGCATCAAATAATAATAATTATGCTTCAATGTGCCCTTCGAATCACTACAAACTAATTTTTCAAACCAAACTTATGCAAATTTTTAAAAAGACTACACACATTTTTTCGCTTTGTAGGAGCTTGATATTGAATCTGTTGTATCTCTGTAAATTCGGATCTCCAAGGTCTAAAATTTCGTCTTGTGATATCCCTCTACGTCCCCTTTCCAAAACCACCAATCTGATCAAGATTTGATTCTCCAAGAAAGCATTATATCAAATCTCCCACAATGACCTGATTATAGACTAGTTCAGTAGAGTGAACTTGTAATAAGTTCCATGTGTCAAGTTTTTGAACTTCGAACCTAAAAATGATACACAGAAAACTAAAGTCTATTTTATTTCTGTAAATATTTACAAAATTTTAATCTGATACTCGAAGATAAAGTAATGACAATTTTCCCAAGGTCACCTATTTGAGATGTAATTCTGGATCCTACAAAGACCCTAGCTTCCTTGGATCATATCTCTGAAAAAATAGCGAGACAAGATCTGAAATTCAGACCCAAGGTTCATGAAGATTTTGGCTCAAATGGGTTCTAATTTCAGCGTCCGAAACTTTGTAAAAAACAAACTATAGCGAAAATTCCACGATGACCTGTTTGAAGAAGCAAAACCCTAGAATCCAAAGCTCTGATACCAAATGTTATGCAACCAACTCACAAAATAGAAGAAAAGAGAGATCAACGACTTCAAAATCAGCCTCTTCGAAGGAGAAACCTCCTTTACATTACAAAAATGAACAATTCTTAGATGATTCAAACGACAAAACCTCCTTTCTATATATAGGAATCTAAGGGGTCACAATATAATCAGAGCCGACATAAAAATAATAAAGTAAGGGCACAACAATAACAATAGTGGGCTTCTATGGGGCATAATAATAACAATATGGAGACAACATGGGCACAAAAATAACAATAATGGGAAACAATGAATATAATAATAAGGGAATACACTAGTATTATAGGGACCTAACATATGGTGTTGTGTGCATAATTGTACAATGGTATTGTGTGCAAGTGGTGTTGTGTACATGTCATACATGTGGTGTTGTGTACACGTTGTGCAGGTGGTGCTATATACATGTGGTTTTGTGTACACGTTGTGCAAGTGGTGTTGTGTACATGTGGTGTTGTGTATAGATTGTATTGTTGTACATGTGGTATTGTGTGCATGTCGTACATGCTATGTTGTGCACATGTGGTATTGTGTGCATGTTATACATGTTATTTTGTGTATGTGTGGTATTGTGTATGTGAATTGCGTAGTCATGGTATCGTGACATGTGTACTCATTGCATTGTACTCGATGTAGGTGTATGTATTGTGTTGTGTCGTACACTAGGTGAAGGTGTAGGTGTTGTGTCATACATTAGATGCAGATTTATGTGTTGTGTTGTACATCAAGTGTAAGTGCATGTATTGCATGGTGTTGTATGTCGTGTGTGGTTATATGTGTGTGATGAACACTATGTGTATATGTGTGTGGTTGAAGAGAAGGCACTGGTTGTTTGTCGAGTGTGGCAACTAATCCGATGTGCATACAAAAAATACATAAGATAAAGGTAGAATCTAAGGATCGATTAAAGGATAAGTATCAATATTTTATTTTAGTTTTAATCATGCATGTAATCTATGATTATGGTTTATGATGATTACATGTGATCTATGACTCTGATTTATGGTAGTTACTTGTGATCTGATTTTGATTATGATAGTTGTGTTTTGAGCTAATTGGATGTGATATGTTTACATATGATATTTTTAACCAAACAACTGATTTGACTTGTTGTGACAAGAAGTGAACATAATTGCAGGTGTACCTTATTGACGAGCCACCAATGAGGTATGATTTTAGTTTATTTCTATTCGTTTTGAGTCTAATGGAATTTATGTGCTTGGTATAGGAAAGCATGAGAATGCCTGGTTGGGTGGTTGAATCTGACTGCAAGAATTAGCAGCATCAGTGAAAGGAATTGAAAAAGAATGAATATGTTGGTAAAGCACTTAAATAGTAGGGTCATTTTTGGAAATTGGTGCCTAATAATGTCCATTGATTTCCATGAGCATGCTATGATGGGTATGATGGTTTTGAGGAAGGGATATTCCTTGGTTTTTGGACCTTCCGATGCGAGGAAACCTTGCCAAGGGAGGGGTCGCCCGAGGGACTGTGTAGCAGAGAAGGGGATGCACCCAGAACTTGGAAGGTGTATGAGTACATCGAAGGGGGTGACAGAAATGTTCAAAGAACTGTGTAGCAAAGAAGGGATGGTCGAGGATGGATTTGTTTTGGTCATTAGCATTGCTAGATGGAATCATATGCACATTGGGAGTGTGCCCTCAAACAATGAGTCGATAACTGTTCACTCATAGGACAAGTGGTGCAGGATTGTAGCACTAGACATTGGATGTAACTTTGACTTTGGTAGTGGGTTCTGGACTTCTCGGGAAGGAGGTGAATCCTAGTATTACTTTTAGGGTGGAAGTGTGAGCTTCTAGATTCCCTTGTTGCTAATGCAAACATCGTATCATTTTATTTGTTGGCTGAGAAAATGTTCATATGTGTATATGTGTATATTATTGTAAATATTGTATCGAGGTGGATTTATAAAGATCCATAGACAATATGATTATTTTCTATTTGAAGCAAATGTGTATGAGCATATATGTGGTTATTATTGTAAATATTGTAATGAGTTGTGTTATAAAGCTCTAACAAATGGTATGATTGTCATATCTTCAACAGTGGCCATTGTAAATATTGCAACAAGTTGTGTTATAAAGCTCCATAGGAAATAGTTTTTGTTTTCAGTGGTTTGTTGGTTTATAGGTGTCACTGAACATTGAGGACAGTGTTCCTCTAAGGGGGAGGGTTCTATAACGACCCTGGTAAAAAATCCATGTAAAAATATATAAGATCAAAGTCATGAGACACATATTCCAAGTTGAATGGTGGTAAAAACATCCAAGTGGGATGTCAGTTTGGTTTATTAATGGCTAAGGAAATTGGCAAAGGCAATGGAAAAGGCTTTAGAAAGCAATGAGACATTAGTTGACATTTTTTTATGAAAATAATGAAAATTAGGAGAAAAGGAAGGTGAAAGGTCACAAGTTGCATGTGAGGAGGAAATTGAAAGAAAATAATGGAAAAATGAAGAAAATAAAGGCCTCATTAATAAAAAGTCTTATGAGGATCTATTGACAGACTTTTGTCAATTCAGTTTTGGATCTCTCTCTCATGCTCTTGGACACTTAGAGTTTCATTGGAGCACTCTTGGAGGGGTGTGGCATACTTGGAGCTTTGGAGCAAGAAGGAAAAGGAAGAGCAAGAAAGTGCAAGAGGACATCGAGATCAACAACTACAATGGGTTTTTCTTGCAGGTACCGAGATGCATGTATGATTTCCTTGCTAGTTTTGGCATGCATGGCATATGCATGTGGTTTCTTGGTTATGATCTATCATTGGCATAGAGGAATGTCTAGATTGATTGTGGATTGCTTAGCTTTGCCATTTCCTAGATAGGCATTAATGAGGATCAGTTGACAAAACTCTGTCAACTGATCCTCATTAATAAAAAGCCTTATGAGGATCAGTTGACAGACTTTAGCCAATTCAGTTTTGGATCTCTCTCTCATACTCTTGGACACTTAGAGTTTCATTGGAGCACTCTTGGAGGGGTGTGGCATAATTGGAGTTTTGGAGCAAGAAGGAAAAGGAAGAGCAAGAAAGGGCAAGAGGACATGGGGATCAACAACTACAACGGGTTTTGCTTGTAGGTACCGAGTTGCATGTATGATTTCCTTGCTAGTTTTGGCATGCATGGCATATGCATGTGGTTTCTTGGTTATGATTATCATTGACATGGAGGAATGCCTAGATTGACGGTGGATTACTTAGCTTTGCCATTTTCTGAATAGCCATGGTGTTGTGGGATACTTTCCTTTTGTTTTCTGTTTAGTTCTCATATTCCTTCGGTTGTGGGTTGAGTTACTAGTTCCTGGAAGCCTTGGTTGGAAAAATGCGTTGGAATCCTTGTAACAACTTAGGTTGAGTTACTAGATTTAGAAGCCTTGGTTGGACAAACGCTCCGAAAGCCCTTGGTGGGTTGAGTACTAGTCCTGGAAGCCCTTTTTGGACAAACACTATGGAATCCCGATGGAAGTTGTGGGTTGAGTTACTAGTCCTGGAACCCTAGTTGGAACAAACACGTTGGAGCCCTTAACAACTTGGGTAGAGATCAATCTGGCGATGGTTAGTGATGTTTGACTCTGAGGTGGAATCATTGGTTGAGGGTTGAGGTGGTTGGCCTCTAGAATCCCTAGTTTGGTTTTGTTGGATGTGTTCCATGAGATCCCACAATCATGCTTAGAATATGGCATGGGGGTGACTCGCTGAAAGGGAGGTCTGGTTCAGCCTAGTCTATGGTTGGGTGGTTCGTGGAAGTCCCTGACCTAGTTGCATTTTGCATATGTTAATAAGAGATTTGTTCCTCTTATATTTGATGGGTAAATATACTTGTTTATATGTGGCTTTTATGGTTGTTATACCCTTGCTAATTTTGTTGATTATATGATGGTTATGAGCATGTTTTATGACAGTGATGATGTATGGCTCTCGTCATGTTTTGATTTGTAAATGAATGAACAATGAATATGTGACCTATAGATGATAATGCAGCTAGTGTGATAATGCATCAATTTTTATTAGCGATTCTCAGATAAGTATGAGACCCGTACGCTCAGATTTGTTGTTATGACATGTAGAATGCATATTTGTCACATGTTTGACAAAATGCCTATCATGGCTAGTAGGGGGTCTAGTCAAGTATTTTTTCAAGTATTTGCAATTGTATCATTGTTTTGATGTTACTTTTCATTTTTGGAAGTTCTGGGCAGTGCCCTGAGTCCTAGCCCTTAAAAAGTAGCAAAGATTCCAGGGTCACAAGCTCTGAACTAGATGAAAAAGACCCTAGTCGCTCGCATGCCCTTGGTGTGAGAGTGACTATAGGGCCCCAGTCACACGCATGCCCATGTCATGGGAGTGACTGAGGCTCTAGGGCAGTGAAGTGTCAAGTTGTCTCATGGGTTGATCACCTAGAAGGGTTGGCTGGCTCCTATAAGTTTTGTGACATGTGCAAAAGGTCAGATTGGTTGTATTGTGTCAGTTCCACTTCCTTAATTATACATGGGGAGTTGAATCAAATCGTAGTAGCCTCTCGTTGCATGTTTACCTCAACGGACCTGTTAACTTAGGTAAATGTGGGAGGAGGGTGTTAGAATGCATCTCATCCCAAGTTTTAACAGGGTTTGTACATAATCCCATAAACCATCATAAAGAATCATCTTTAAGAGTAGCAAGAAATAAATTTATTTTTTCATAGCTTCGGCACTACCTCAAATTCTAAAATAAAATCTTCAAGATCCTCGGTTCTTAACCCATGAAAATTTGGTAGCACAGAGGATGAAATATTTTACATGCTCACATTAGTTGTTGGGTCCTAAATGGGGAAGCCAAATTCTTCTTCTTCTTCTTCTTCTTCTTCTTGATGTACTTTTCTTCTTCCATTTCCTCTAGCTCCTTTTCTAGTTCTATCTTTTGTGCCAGTTCCAACTCATGTTTGTCTTGTCCCTTCTCGCCTATTTTCATCCATTGATGATTCTGATGTATGAGAATATGGTGGTTCTTCGACTGGATTTTCTATAATTGGTTTCTCTTCAAATGAAATTTGCCCTATTATAGTCTCTTCAATTGGTATCTCCGAATAATGTCCACGAAGTACCTTTCATGTTGGATGTGAGTAGAAAAGCATTGCTTCTGGTGAACATTATTCTTGTTCTTGAGTTCTCTTAGTTTCCTCTAGGTACCTACTTCTACCTGCAAATTTGGGGATGTGTGGTGTGGATGACGTTGTGGCTCTTACTGTGCAATGCGTTGAACTAGTTGTGGTGGTAGGTGGATGAAGTGTTGATGTGATTCCACCTCTAACAATTTTTTTTCCTATTCATGCATCCTAATTTTCATGCTCTATTTATGTAGCTAATTTTATGCCTAAATTAGAAACCAAATTCTATGTACACTTCACCAATGACAGTGCCAAAAATGTCAGTGAATTCTATCCTTGAGAATTATGTTACATTTAAATCATCAATCCTAGTTGGTAAACTTGTTAAATGTAATACATAATATTTGTAGGGTCGGGTTTCGAACTATTCTATTGAAATTTTACGTGAAAGCAAAGTCTAATCTATGAAGACTAATTGCAATTTAATTCAACATAATCATGGTCCTAAACATTTTCAAACACTAGTCATGTAAAAAATTTCCATGAGACAATCATAAATTCAATTGGTCATATAACTTATAATTTTAATTCTACAATTGAAGATGAACAAATATTTATTCAATCAAATGATTCGTATGAATAACCTACACTACACTGACACACCACACCAAGTTGTAAGTAATGTAAATGAAAGTTGTATATTAACAAGAAATTAAAGCAATGGAAATTGACTGCAATAAACAAGAACTGAAAACATTAACTAAGAAATGGAAATTAAAACTCACTACAATGAAAAAAAAATAAAAAAATATTAACAGGAAGCAACTCAATTGGCAATCGCCTTGTTATGAAGTATGATGTAAACCATGAGATTCAAAGTTCAAATCCCTCGTGGATCAAGTAGAAAAAATAAAAACATTAACTAACCATAAAAAGTAACTACAATTACACAAAACTGAAAAGGAAAAGTGCAATGCTTTCCCTCACACATGGGACCCTTCCCAACTTGGTTGTGCACTACTACCAAAGTCATATAAACCTTGGAATTGCTTCAACATTACACTATCAAATCATTTATAATCTAATAACAACACTTGCACAAGGAATTACTTTTTTTTTCCAAGAAAAAAACGAACTTTTTATTACTATAAAAAGTTACATATACATTCTACACCTCTCATTGTTGTAAGCCTGCAAAATATTGTTCAGAAATTGAGCTTGGCCTCTTCATAAGAGGAGATAACAGTCCATATTTTCAAAAAATGCAGCCATGGTTTCTCCTGTTTGATAACTAGAGTAAACATCATTCTTCTTTTTCCGGGCTTCCTCTATCAAGGAAAACAGCCCTAGACGAAAAAGATTGCATGTAAGGACAAACAAAAACAAGTAACATTTTTCCTATTTCAGCTATGTTCATAAAAACAAAAACAATGATGTCAAATCAGCCATGTGCCATGATTATACATTTTGGGCATAAGGTGGCTAGTCCGAGAAATGGTCTTCCCCGTTGATTTCTTCCACTATTCTCCAGCTGCGCAAAACTTGTTGAAGACCGTCTTTAGAAAGCTTTTCTGCCATGTCATTTCGTCCCCTATATATATGATGAATGGAAAAAGAATTAAAAGATAATTTCAGGAGCTAAATTTCTTCTAAAAGAGGATGCAAAATATAATTATGATAGCTACTTTGACCATTTATCCATTTGATGACATTTAATGAATCCCCAAAAATCTGAACTGTGAGGGTGTTTCTATGTATCAGCCAGCATAAAAGTAGCTTGAGAGAAAATAGTTTTGCATAGTTGTTGGATCCACTTCCCAAACCTATGGAAGCTTTTAGAGAGTGACTTTTGTTTATGTGGATGACTATGCCTGCTCCAGTTTTATTATTTTGGGAGGCTCTGTCAAAGTAAGCCCAAGGCACTCCATCCTTAATTTGTTCTTCTTCAACCTTCTGGGGCTCCTTTTCTTCCTCTGAATCCGGGATATTCTGCAGATGTTTCCTGCTCCTGGAAAATGCTTCTATTCCTTGCAATCCAAATGCCTCAACAAATGATAGGAGGTAGATTCCTTAGCTTCCTAACTGAGATTTGGTGCCACCACTTGTGCCAGACTTCGGCAATATGGTTCCCTTCCCAGGATATTGACAGTTGAATATACTTAGCCACCTCCAACCATACTTTTTTGACTATAGGACAACCGATGAACAAATGTGCCATAGTCTCTAAATCATTTTTGCATAATGGACATTTTCCCTGCCCTTGTTTAAATATGGCTTGCAGAATGTCCAATGTAGGGACTTTCCTTTTCAAAATACACTAGAAAAACAGTTTTGCTTTAGCAGGACACTTTAGCTTCCATATCAATTTCACCCACCAATCCGGGTCTTCCCAACATTTTCTGGTCATGAGAAACTTATATCCAAATTTTGGAGAATAACTACCAGATTCAACGTAGGCCCATGCTGGAGAGGTAAATCCCCTCTACGGATAGAGGCGATCCCTACTAGCCCAGAACGGGTATAGCAACAATCAAACAATGCTATCACGCAAGTTCCTAATTGCAAATAAAAGGTAGGTGATGAAGACCTACTTGAGTTCCAACGCTTTTGTTTGTAGAAGAGACGTCGCCCACGCTCCTTTGCCTTGGCCGGTCACAATCCTCCACTATCCACGTGAATGGACACCTGCACACAAAGAGAACAACACAAACACAAGCATGAAATCTAATATATGCAATTATACATCAGTCGGGAAGGATATAATTCAACATCAACCATTACAAGTACAACGAGAATGGAACCATAATGATAGTCATCTATTATTAATAATCAACAAAGGAGAATACAACCAGCGTCCTGACGTCAAGTCCTCCTTTGGCTGGGTGCTCAGCTACACAAGTCTTGCAAATCTTGAAGGGATGAGGGACAAGCCTCTCTCCCTTTGGTGACAAGATCTCCTCACTTAGGGTAAGCCTTATGGACACAAAGAAGGCTCTTGCAACTCTAACCTCTTGATATCTTCCTTTCAGCACCAATATTATTACCACTACCACTAGAACTAGAACTAGCTTGCTCAAGCCATGGAGACAAGCTTTTATAGAGGAAAAAGAAGAGATAAGGTCAATCCCCCACAATCATGGATTTGGCTTCATCACTTGGAAACTTCCATGGAATGGTGGCAAACAACTTTCTATCCAAGGAGATTCGAAGCCAAACCATCCTCACTCAAATTGGAATCAGTTTGGTGAATGAGGTGGACAAAACCTTCGGAGGTTTGAGTGGTTGAAAACTTTTCCCAAAATGGTTGGCGCGATTGCGACTCTGGGACAGAGCGCTAATGGCGCGCCCTTTCATTAGGATTTTCCCCATTGGTGCAGGCATGACACAGGGCACAAGCGCTAATGCAAAAAGGGCTATTTTTAGGGGCAATGAGCAGGAGATGTCTTAAGGGCATATGAAGCTCATGTTTAGAGGTAAATAAGGCAAGTGGTTTCAAGTCTTGTCACTTCTCATAGGTCCCGGAATGGGTCCTCCAAGATGCAGGAGAGGGGTAACAGGGACGGTGACAAACGGTGAAAAATTACTGTGTAACAGATGCCCCCTAAAGCATGAGGCCCAAGAGAGAGAGGGGTGAAGTGCTTTACAAGAACAGGTGTGACTGAAACACTGCCGCCGGAGAACCTGTGAAAAGAAGTACAACTGATATCTCAAGTACATGATATATGTGTGGTATGGGCGCAGCCATCCGTAACAGAGTATAAAATTGGATCCCAGGCATGGACGCAGCCATCCGATGAGGATCTATGAATGGACTCAAGTATGGTCACAGCCATCCAATGAATGAGTCATGTAATGATTACAATAATCCACAAAATATAACCCGGATCTCAATATGCACAATCCGGGGTCTTGCGCTCCAACTCGACCCGAACATAGTACAAGTCCAAGCATGTGAATATAGGAGTCGAAGTAAAACATGCATGAACATCGTCTGATTACCAATCAATGATGAAAACTGTTAACAAACGCGAGAGGTGCCATCAATAATGACGATGGTCCTCAAGGTACTATAGGTACAATCCACGGCGTGTGAATCAATGAGCCGGTGTCGAACACCCGTAGAATCATCCGATCGGAGGCCAATGATGAAAACC
>APFE031097886.1:37026-69525 GCA_000404065.3 Pinus taeda
CCTGCCTCTGTGGTATTCGAATTTTCTCCTGGTGAGCGCCTTCATCAAGATATCAGCATCCTGATCCTCCATGGGAATATATGAAAGTAACATGATTCTCCGCTGCACACAATCGCTGATATGATGGTACCTCATGTCAATGTTCTTGGATCTATCATGAAATACTGGATTAGCCAAGAGTTTAATGCAACTTTGGTTATCACAATAAATCACAGTAGGCTCCAAGTGTGACCCAAACAACCCGACCAGGATCTTCCTCATCCATATAGCCTCGCATGCAGCCAAACTTGCTGCCATATACTTGGCCTTTGCTGAACTGAGTGCCATGGATCTCTGCTTCCTCCTGTACCAAGAAACTGTTGTCGACCCAATACTGAAGATCCCTCCAGATGTGCTCTTTTTGTCCATTGGGCTCCCTGCCCAATCTGCATCCGTGAAGCCACATAGCTTCACCTCATCCTCCTGTCTGTACCACAATCCATATCCTGATGTGCCTCTGGGATAACGCAACACATGCTTGCTTGCCTTCCAAAAGAGCTTGGTTTTCTTAACCATAGCTTATGAAAGTTGGTTAACAGCATATCATATATCTAATAGTGTATTGACCAAATACATAAGCGACCCCACCAACTGTCGCTAAACAGTGGCATCCACTACCTTCGCTGAAGTAGCATCCTCCTTCCTCCAACCTCCAGGAAGAGGAGTATCAGCAGGCTTGCAGCCATGCATGTTGAACTTCTCCAGTATCTCCCGAGCATACATAACCTGAGAAACAAATAGTCCATCACTGCGCTGCCAAATTTACAATCCCAGGAAATAATGAAGGAGGCCCAAGTCCTTCATCTCAAACTCTTTAGCAAGAACCTCCTTGCATGAAAGTATCAACAGCTCATCTCCCGTCAAAATCAAATCATCTACATAAAGTACAATGATCAGCGACTTACCCTCCACCGCAATCTAGTATAGGTTAGGATCCGCCTCACTCTTGGAGAATCCAAGTACGGTGAAATGACTGTCTATCCATGTGTACCAAGCACGAGGTGCTTGTTTCAACCCATACAGCGCTCTCTTGAGCCTGCACACATGCGACTCGCTGCTGAAGATCTCGAAACCTTCATGCTACTCTATGTACACCTCCTCCTCAATGACTTCGTTGAGGAACGCAGTCTTCACATCCATCTGATGGATGTGCCACCCCATCTACGCTGAGAGAGCAAGTATCATCCATATGGAAGAATACCTTGCGGCAGGTGCAAAGGTCTCCTCATAATCGATCCCCTATATCTGTGAGAAGCCTCGGGCAACAAATCTTGCCTTGTACTTCTCCACACTCCCATCAGCTGCCTGCTTCACTTTGTAGATCCATCTCGAACCCACCACTGATTTCCCCTCCGGTCTTGGGACAATCTCCCATGCACTGTTTCTGACAATCGAATCATACCCTTCCACCATGACATCTACCCATGCGGGATCCTCCACAGCTTCCTCAAAAGAGGATGGCTCAGTCACGACACATTTGCTCACAAGAGCCATGTATCCAGTGTACCAATCAGGTGACTGTCTCTATCTGCGTTGTGCTGTAGGTGGTCCTACAACCTTCTCTGCATCTTGAGCCAGTCGCTCAACTTCTGTAGTGCGCTTTCGCCCTCTGATGGTTGGCGCTGTTATCTCAAAATCAGACCCTAGAACGCTGCAGACCAGGAAGACTTCAAGTAACTGTTTCAAACCTGCTTTAGGCTGAGGCTTAGCCTCCTCAACCTGAGAGGGCTCTCTCTAGATGGGTTAATGATTTTGATTAAAGATAAGATGGCTAACTCTAATAGAACAACTTTGAGAAATATAAATGGTGGAAACACTTTTAATTACTATCCATTGGGCTTATGGAGTCAACACACCTCAATAAAACAATGAGCTCAACCTTACATGGAAGTCAGGGCATTCAGCATTTAAACATTCAGAACATAAACTTAAATGGGACCACACACAGTTTACAAATGTATACAAGAAGTCAGAGCACATTCAGTGAATTCTGAGTGATTATACATCCATACTGCTGTAAGAATTAAGGAAAGGACAACATTACATATTCTGAACATAAAAAATCCTTCATGAATCTTGAGAAGCAAGGTCAAATATGTATTACTGAAAATGAGTCTTACATGAGCCAAATACAAGCTTTTTCCATAAAATTTCCAACCCTGAGTACATTGCTGCTTCAGCTATATATAGAGCTCTTATTCTAACTTAGATTCCTCCTCAAGCATGAGGGGAATTCGAATTCATCCTACTATGACCCTAATGATACTTAAAGCTAACTATTAAATGCAAATGACACCTAACTAGGAGTCCTAGAGACCTAATACAACTAGGAGTGTAACTCCTTATTATGATTACAACAACCATATCTAAACATTTAAAGCATTCTTTGACACCTAACACTCCACGAAGTCGAATTTGATGAAGCGTCCAACGTGGTCATCTGACTGCTGAAGACAAACCCTAGAAATTAGGGAACATGTTTCCCTGTTTTTAGGTTTAGGATCCCTGAAAATGGCACGTGGGACAGGGCCTTTATCTCCTCATCCATGACACATGTTTTGAAACGGAAGGAGGTTTTTGTAGTCCATGATGTCTAGAACAAAAACCGCTCTTGGTTTTTTACAATACTTCTCCAGCTGTCCAGAATCGATCCTTGAAGTTCCCAGAAACTAGGAAACTGTCCCTTGCTCTGTTCTGGCTGAAAAATGGGTCTTGGGACAGAGTTCATAACTTCTCGAAAAAAGCTTATTTGGAAAAAATGAAGGAGGATTTTGTGAACCAGTCCATTTTTAACAAAAACCTCTCTTGGTTTTTTGAAACACCTTTCCCACCGCTCACAATATGTCTTTGAAAAACAGGTGTCAAACAGAGAAATAGGCTAGTGAAAAACTGCACTTACAGCAGTTTTGTAGCGCACGTTTAGTCATCCATTTCTCCCAGATCATGATGTATTTGAGGAAACTAAAGGAGGTTTTTCTGAACCAATCCATTTTTAACAAAAACCTCTCCTGGTTTTTTGAAACATCTTTCCTACCGACCAGAATGATTCTTTGAAAAACAGGTGATAAACAGGAAAAGTCTGTTTGTGAAAAACTGCACCTACAGCAGTTTTGTAGCGCAAGTTAAACCATAAATTCCTCCCACCTCGGAATGAATTTGAAGAAACTGAACGAGGTTTTTGTAGTTCAGCATGTTAGGAAGAAAAACCTCTTTCAGTTTGCAAAATGGAGTTCTCAACTGCTCAGGAAAGCTTCTGTAAGTTGACTAGTAAAAACAGTTTTTCTCTGCTAAAACAGGCTGCTACAGGGGTTTCGTACCGCGCTACGAAAACACTTAGAGTGAGTTTTTAACTATGAAAACCTTGACATAAGTTTGACACATGGAATGTTAGGTGATGTGGGACCAGTGATGGGCAAGAACGGAGTGTTGACCCTATTTGACCATACCAACAAGACTCTTTTATAGATCTTAAACACGGAAACAGCCATGGAAAGAATAGACCAAGACTAACATGAATCCTTTGGAATCAAACTGATGTCAAAACACATGGTGAGGCTTTTAGGACATGGAATGAGGCTATGAAACTTTATTTGAATATGTACATGTGAATCTAACCCTATGAATTAGACTCTAAAACATAAAAATGACTTCACCATGACTTGACCATGACTGATACAAGAATTGAGAAACCATGTAAGTTGTCAAGGAAGTTTTACAGTGATAACAGTGGCTCCACTAGGGATAGTGTGCCCTTGTGGTACATTAAGAACCTGTAGCTCCAGTGCCGCTATCCATCCTCTAGAAGAAAACTTTAAACTTCTTCCCAATTTGCTCCTCAAGCCTTTAAAGATTTCTAAACGAAGAATTCCAACTGCACCTACTGAAACAGATGCTCAGTCAACCTACTCTGAGCTTATTTGCACATTCCTACCTACCCTATCAGCTGCAAGCTCCACTTGTAGCTCAAGCAACATGATATTTCCAATAAAGCCAATCAATTGTCCTTTCTGATATTCGAGGCTCTTGACTGCATTCGACCTCAAAATAACCATGATAGTGAGATGACCAAATCAACTTATAATGTACCTGATCTTCATAATGCAAATGAAAATGAAATACTGGTGTGCAAAGCTTTTCCATGTATTCACTTATAGGGTCAAAGAAGACATGATTATTTTGATGATCATCATAACACTCTATATCTTCAAACAACTGATCCTCAACTACACAATATTTATTTGACAAGCTATCCAACTGCTTTTCTGAATCATTCCAACAAACAATGTAATTTTCCTCATTATTATCATCATTCTTTGGTGTAAGCTGCTGCAAGAAATTACAAAAATGAACAACCTTTTCCTCTGCCTGAGGGTCATAAAAAATTTCTTCCAACATTTCTTCTTGGTGTTTGTAATCATGTTCATTTTGATAATGATCCGAAGACTGACAAGTCTGCTGCATCTCTACATCAATCTCAGAGGATGTAATATGGTTTTCATAAGTAAACCCCTGCTGATCTTCATGCTGCATTTCATGGTATGTTATACTTTCTTCTTGGTGTTGAAATGCATTGTTATGAAGGGCCTCTAAAATTTCTTCATCCATAAATTCATCATCACCATAACAATCATCCAAGTACTGAATAAGACTTAAAGAATGTCTACAACAATCTTTGAGCAACAATAAGGAAGGATGACATTTTTTATACATCTCATAGAATTCATCATGAAAACTAGCAAGCGAATATATTGAACCATTTTCCAAACTTTTATACCAAGACCATGCTTTTCCTTCTAAAGTGATCATAAACATTCTCATGAGACAATCCTCAGGAAACTGAACCTTAAGATTGCGTACATGCATATGAAACCTAACCAAACGAAGAGCAGCATTGTCTTTCTTTTCATCTTTGAATATTGGAAGATCCTCTAACCAATCAACCTTTGGCATAGGATTTGGAAAACCAAGGATATGAGACCGATTCATAGGAGCATACCTGGCATTCATTCTTGCAGTGGAACTTATCTTGTAACTTCATCAAGCTACTGATCTTCTAGCAGTGGATTCACCTTCCAATTTGTTATTCGATGTGTGGAGTCACCAAGGTAGTTTTGCAGCCTCAAAAAGATATCTGAGCTCCTGCTACCTTCAGAAGTTCAGCCTCTTAATTTCGAGAATGAATAGACTTCAGGCTCCCGGCAGACGCACCAAAATGTTATCTCAAAATCAGACCCTGGAAGGCTGCAGACCAGGAAGACTTCAAGTAATTGTTTCAAACCTACTTTAGGCTGAGGCTTAGCCTCCTCAACCTGAGAGGGCTCTCTCTAAATGGATTTATGATTTTGATTAAAGATAAGATGGCTAACTCTTATAGAACAACTCTGAGAAATATAAATGGTGGAAACACATTTAACAACTATCCATTGGGCTTATGGAGTCAACAACACCTCAATATAACAATGAACTCAACCTTACATGGAAGTCAGGGCATTCAGCATTTAAGCATTCAGAACATAAACTCATATAGGACCACACAATTTATAAATGTATAGAGGAAGTCAGAGCACATTCAGTGAATTATGAGTGATTATACATCCATAACACTGCAAGAATTAGGAATAGGACAACATCACATATTCTGAACACAAAAAATCCCTCATGAATCCTGAGAAGTAAAGTCAAATATGCATTACTGAAACTGAATCTTACATAAGCCAAATACAAGCTTTTTCATAAAATTTCCAACCCCTATTACATTGCTGCTCCAGCTATATATAGAGTTCTTCTATCTAATTGAGATTCCTCCTCAATCATGAAGGGAATTCGAATTCCTCCTTATTTGACACCTATTGACACTTAAAATAACTATTTAATACAAATGACAGCTAACTAGGAGTCCTAGAGACCTAAAACAATTAGGAGTGTAACTCCTCATTATGATCAAAACAACCTTATATAGGAATTAAACACTCTTTTTGACACATAAAAATCCATGAAGTCGAATTTGATGAAGCCCATAACCTTCCAGCTGGCCCTTGATGACTCATCCTTTTGTTGTTCCTAGAAACTAGGAAACTGTCCCTTGCTCTGTTTTGGTTGAATAATAGGTCTTGGTACAGAGCTCATAACTTCTCATAAACATTGTATTTAGAAACACTGAAGAGGATTTTGTGAACCAATCCGTGATGAACAAAAACCTCTCTTGGGTTTTTGAAACACCTTTCTTATCGCCCAAAATGTGTCTTTGAAAAACAGGTGTAAAACAGAGAAATATACTTGTGAAAAATTGCACCTACAGCAGTTTCGTAGTGCAAGTTTGGTCCTTAATATCTCCCAGATAATAATGAATTTGAAGCAATTGGAAGAGGTTTTTGTACTTAAGTATCTTAGGAATGAAAACCTCTTTCACTTTTCAGATAGGAGTTTTCAATTGCTCAGATAATCTTCTAGAAGTTGACTGGTAAAACAAGAAGACAGTTTCACGGACAAGTTGACTGATAAAGTTTGGAGTTCAAAAATGCCTCTCCTCAAATTGTTTTGCCCTTGCTGAATGTTGAAACCTTTTAAATGATCCTTTTTTGAGGTTCCCCTTCAAGAATATTTGCCTTTTTCTTTCAACATTGGTCCATGAAATCATAAGTGCAGCTACAGCAGTTTCGTAGCGCACTACGAAACTGCTATGCAATTTTAAAAACACAGTATAAGACCAAAATTTAATTCTCTTGAGTCTTTCTTTTTTCTGCAATGGCTTTTTGAACTGTCATGAAGTTGTCCAAAATGAATATATGGACACCATTCTTCAAAGGTAAACTTCAAGAGGTAATTCATCAAAACTTTGGACTCAGCCTTACTTGCTTATGTGATTTTCCTTAGCTAAGGAAATCTTTCATGCTTACTTAGCTGAATCTCCAAGTCTTCAATTTGCCTCTTCATCACTTTGATGTTGGGTCTGAGCCTATTATTAATCCATCTGATGTGTCTTTCCTTGCTTAATTTAGGAACTGCCTCGCTTGAATTTGATGAAGATTTTTGATCTCTGCTCACCATGAGTTTGTTTGCACAAACCTTTTTTCTTTGAAATTTTGTCAGTGATAATAGAAGCCTTCCTCCAGATTCGTCCCGAACGAGCCACGAAGAAAACCTCTCTAATAGGTTAAAGTAGATGATAGAGAAGGATGTTGAGCATCTATGCAAAGGAAACCAGGGTTTCCTAGAGATTGGGAGTGTAGGAGGGATGAGAAAAACACAGTTGATATGGGATAAATTGAGTATAATGTTGATATCCTTCTTCATGTATCTATTAGGGCTACCCAAGGGGTGTATATATACCACCTCAAATTGGTTATTTCAGTTAATTCGTGGGCTCCAGTAGGCAGGTTCTCGATAAAACCCATAAACCCTACCCAAAAAATAACATTTTATTTTATTTTTTCATATGTTAAAAGGTGTATGCGAGTATGACATTATGGTACCCACGTACGTACATAGTTTAGTATGGGCAGAGTCACATATGGAATTGGAGTTATTTTTTAATATAAATTCAATTATGCATAGGGAAAGGACTGTCGAGGTCCATAAAAGAGCATCAAGTCTACAGAAGTGTTGAATGATGCTATAACAGATGAAATAAAACAGTTGAATACTAAAATACTTGGAGAGAATTACTTGAGAAATGGTGCTCAAAAATCCATAACAAGGAGGTTCCTTTCCTCAATCTCTTTGCAAGATTCTCCTCTCTCAAATAAGTATGAAGATTCTCTCAATGGTGAAATCCTCTTCCCACTAAAGTGTTGGATTGTTGAGCAACAATTTTTCCATCATAACAATTCTTTACTCCTTGTTTTTGGTTCTCGAATGTTTTAATTATATCATGAGAAAATGTCTTATGATTAGGAAAAGATGATCCATTGGGGGCTGTGTATATCTATATTGAATCGAAATTGGTTGTCCTTGACTAGTACATATTAGGGAATCCCATCTTCCAAGTGTGTGAAGTGGTCCCAGATTGCTAACTCAAACTTCTATCGATCGAACAACTATCGAAGAAACAGTTGCATGGTCACTATTTTCTGCCTTTGGATGAGCCGCACGGGTAGAATTTATAATTAAAACCTTTGGGGAAGTTTTGATATTTTTAGTCCATGATTTTTTCACCTGTATGTTCTACTGGACGAATTTGGGTGCCATTTGGATTGTACAAATGTGTGTATGATATTTCTGTGTTAACAGTTATGTAAAAATGTAGGTCATGGACTGGTCCCTTCATTAGTGTGATGTTTATTTGATTTTTTTTACAACTTATTGTTTTGTTTACTTAATTGAATGGGTGTTTCAACAATTGTTTTTGTTAATGGTTTCCAAGAGTCTCGTTTCTTTGAATCAGAGTGATTGTGTGATAGAGAGAGTTTTATTCTGCAACACATGTTTTTCCTTTTTGAAAGTGTGAGTGAGAGTTGGAGTGTAAAAACAAGTGTGGTTTGATTACTAAGAGTGACATTACACCATTTGGTTTTTAGGTTTTATTAGTACTATTTTCCATCTATTCCTACATATAATTTATGTGATAGCCTTGAAACAAAAACCCTATTTGAATTTACAACTAATGTGAGACTTGGATCAGTTGTTCTGAATTAAAAGGGAAATTGATCTACCCAACATTTTGGCACCATTTCTAGGGAGGCTATTAGAGGTGCATATGTGTGACTAGTTTATATGCATTGATTAAAAGTGTGGTAGATGTTTTCCTGACTTTAAGTTTTTTGAAAGGTAAGATGCAAGGTAAGAACCTGTGCATTGCTTCAATATACTGAAGTGGGCTCAGTCTTGCAAGGAGTAAGGGCACATAGGACTGCATTACATGAATAGTGAAAAAGAAAAATACAGTGCCCCCAAAGAAACTAATTGTGCATGTAGGAGAGGATGAGGAAGAAAGAACCAAGATTTGGGAATAGTAACATTTATATAGGAGATCAACTCAAAAGTTGAAGTAGAATCATCTACTTAGGGAGTAACAACTAAAAAGGAAGGACTAGGTAAAGTTTCTCAACATAGGCCAGCATCCCCTAATCCTTTGGTGTTGGGTACATTATTATGCAACCGACTCACAAAATAGAAGAAAATATAGATCAACGAAGTCAAAAGTATGATTCCTCTTTGAGGGGGAAACCTCCTTTAAATTACATAAAAGAACAATTATTGGATGATACAAATGATAAGACCTCCTTGGATTTTATAGGAGTCTAAGGGGTCATAAATAATCAGAGCCTACATAACAATAATATAATGGCACAAAAAGTAATGTAATGGCACAACAATAACAATAATGGGCTTCTATGGGGCGCAATATTAACAATAGGGGTCTACAGTAACAATAACAATAAGGGGGATACAAAAGTATTATAGAGACCTAACATGCGCCTCTCCTTCAAAAAATTGTTGTCCTCAATGCTTGAGTAATTCTAGATGCTTATGTATAAAATTATCATCCTTGCATGTGGGATCTTCAGCAGGTAAGTTCTTCCACTTAATGAGATACCTTGAAATTAATCGATTCCATAATTTTCGGGTTCTTGTTTCCATGACTTCTTCAAGCTCAAATATGATTCTTCCATTTTCGTCAAGTTCTGGAAACACTGTTTGAACTAGGAGCTTGTCATCAATAACCTTCTTTAAGTATGAAAAATGGAAAACTAGGTGTACTCGGAAAGATTCAGGTAGAGATTTGTATGCCATAGTACCAATATTTTGCAACAACTCGTAAGGATAGTAGTACTTGGGTGATAATTTATTATTTTTCTTAACTTGCTTGAGGGACATTTGTTTGTATGGTTGTAACCGTAAAAATACCCAGTTGCATACATCAAAACTTCTTTCACTATGATGCTAATTTACCTATTGTTTCATTTGATTTTGCGCCAAAGTGAGGTTATCCTTTAAGAGTTGGAGAACTCATTTTTGATGCTTGATGTGATCTTCCACTACTTGAACCTTATAATTTTCTCTTAAATATGATGTGATGGAAGGTGGATGATATCCATAAAGTGACATAAATGGGGTCATTTTTACTATAGTATGGAAGGAAGTGTTATACCACCATTCAGCTAGATGTAACCACTTGACCCATTATGTTTGTTTATTAGATAAAAAGTAATCAAGATATCCTTCCAAACATTTGTTCATTATCTCAGTTTTCCAGTTAGATTGAGGATGATAGGATGAGCTATGAGCTAATTGAGTACCAAGACAAGAAAATAATTTTGTACAAAAATTTCCAGTGAAAACAAGATCTCTGTCATTTACAATAATCTTTGGGTTTCCATGTAGCCTTTGAATTATTTCCATAAATGAAATAGCAGCTATAATGGCTTTAGAAGGATGAGATAATGCACAAAAGTGTCTGTACTTGGTAAGTCTATCAATTACCACCGGGATGACACTCTTTCCTTCAGACTTGGGCAAACCTATGAAAAAATCCATTGATACCTCCTCCCAACGCTGACTTGGAATGGCTAAAGGTTGTAACAAACTAGGGGTCTTAATTGTCTCAACATTATTTTGTTGGAAAACCAAACATTCTGTCACAAGCTTCTGAATATCATATTTAAATTCATGTAAAAAAAAATCATTCTTGACACTGTAGTAAGTTTTTAAAAATCCCGGGTTCCCTCCTAAGGGGGAGGTGTGCAATTCCAAATGAATATTATGTTTGACTTGGGAATTCTTTGTACCATAATGAATCATTTTTCTAGCTAAATGTGTTATATATATTGAGATCTTGCTGCAAATTTTGAATAAGTGTCCATAAATCTTCTTAATTCTTACATTCATCCCTTGCTTTGGTTATCCAATTGGGTTTTATAATAGAAATGGTAAAAAAAATGCTTCCACATCCTCATCCTTTCTTAAGAGTGCATCTGCAACAACATTTTTGTTCCCTTCTCGTAGATGATTTCAAAGTCATAACCCAACATCTTTGTGACCCTTTTTTGCTACTATTCTAAAGATAATATTTGTTCCAAAAATTATTTAAGACTATCATGATTTGTTTTACCTTGAAGTTTCTTCCCATAAGGTAAGGTCCTCATTGCTTTAGTGCATGTAGTATTGCCAACATTTCCTTCTCATAAATAGGTTTGTGTAAATACTTTCCTTTGATTGGACGACTTTGAAAAGTAGTGGATCTTCCTTCATGCATTAAAACAACACCAATTCCATTTCCTGAGGCATCACATTCTAGAATAAAGGTTTTTTGTGAAATCTGGCGTAGCTAAGACATGTGCTTGGCACAATGCCTTTTTAATATGTTCAAAGGCCTTAGTTTCTTCTGGAGTCCAAGAAAATGCATCTTTCTTTAGTAATGTTGTTAGAGGTGCTGCTATTCTCCCATAATTATCAACAAACTTGTGATAATACCCCGTAAACTTGAGAAATCCTTGAAGATGCTTTATGGTTGTGGGTAATTTCCATTCCTTAATGGCTTTAATTTTGTTAGGGTCTACCTTAACACCCTCATGAGATACAATATGACCCAAATATTCCACCTCATGTACTCCAAAGAAACATTTAGAAGTTTTTTTCATAGAATTGTTTCTCCTCCAATAGTTTGAGCGTGTTGTAAACATGTTGAACACGATCCTTCCAAGACTTGTTGTACATTAGTATATCATAAAAAAATACTAACACAATTTTTCTAAGGAACGGTTTGAAAATGGAATTCATCAAACCTTGAAATGTGGAAGGTGTATTAGTAAGGCCAAAAGGCATGACCAAAAATTCATAATGACCCTCAAGAGTTATGAATGTTGTTGTTGGAATTGCTTCAGTCTTAATTATAATTTGATGATATCCTAAATGAAGATCCAGGTTGGTGAAGTAAATTGCTCCATGTAATTCATCCAACAATTTATTAATGATAGGAATGGGAAATTTATATTTAATAGTTATCTTGTTGAGTTCCCTATAATCCGAACTCATATGCCATGATCCATCCTTATTGTGCACCAATACTATTAGAGCAGAGAAAGAACTTTGACTAGTTTGAATTATAGTGGCCTCTAACTTTTCTACAACCATGCATTCAATTTCACTCTTTTGGGCATACAAATATATGTAAGGCTTGATGTTTGGAGGAACACTTCTTGGAATCAAATGAATAGCATGAACATGATCAGGAATAGGTGGGAGGCCTTTGGGAGTTTAAAATAACATGGAATGACTGTCCAATGTTTTTTGGAGATTTGGAGAAATAGATGATTTTTATGTTTGAACCTCTAGTGCACATAATTGTGCAATTATGCCTCATTATTATTTCTAAAGAATATTTTTCAAGCCATTAGAGCTGATTTTATTTCCTGATTTCCATGTGATACCCATGAATTCAACTTCTTTTCCTTCCAAAAAAAATTCAAGCAAAGATCTTGAAATTAAAATATATCATCCCCAAATATTGTAGCCATTTGACTCCTAGTACAACATCAGCACCACGCATTGGAATGGAAATAATTGGACTATTCAGTACATATTCTGCCTTGGTTAGCTTGATATTATGGCACTTTTTAGAGAAATTTATAGTTCCTCCATTTGTAACCATCACTTGACACTTTGGTGTTGGATATAGGAAGAAATTCAATTCCTTGGCTATATTACAATGAATAAAATTATGGGTACTACCCGAATCAATCAACAATATCACCTTTTTCTTCTTGATATATCCTTCTATATTGAGAGTTTGAGGAGTGGTAATTCCTCGCAATGCATTACAAGATATGGTCATATTCATTTCTTCTTTCTCTAGGGTTGGTTCCTAGTGTATATCCTCCTCTTTTGATGTTTCTTGTTCCTTTTCTTCCTCCTCTTCACAATATGTGTAAAATAATTTCTTTTTAGCAGGCTTATGACCTTTATGTATTTTCTATCACAAATATGAAAAATTCCTTTTGCTCTTTTCCTCTAATTATTGTGGTGTCAACCTTGTCAGTTGTGGCAGGCTAGGAACAACAAGACTTCCATCTTTATATTTGTGTGCGGTAGACTTCATTGTTGGCATATTTTTTCTTTCAAATTTTCTTGCCACCCTAAATGCCATCTCTAATAAGTCAAGTTCCTAAATTCAAACCTCATGTTGGATGTTTTGATGGTGCTAAACCCACCAACATGTCAGGGGATCTACTTGAGAAGAAGTCTAAACTAGACCTTAGACCATTTGGAGTAGGAGTCCTAGCAGTGGGTAGTAAAGAGATTCCTTTACTGCGATAGCGCGCAGAGGTAAGTGTGATATCTTTATCGGAAGCAAGTGTGTGACCTTGCAGCGGGTCAAGTGAGATGCACGCAGGTTCTAACAAGGAGGGGAAAAGGAAGTGTGTCCCTTAGAAGCCTTTAATAGTACGTAGCTTGAAAGGAACACATGAGGGGAATGACATCACAAGATGGAAAGAAGAATGGTACACAATCCAAAGTGATAGGTTAAACCAACAACATGTCTACAACAAGATTCATACAATTGCATAAAAAATAGCTCATACACAAATGCCTAAGTTAAATAACATACATTGCTAAAGAAACCAGAATAGTCCAACTACAATAACAACATATGCATGAAAACGTGCTAACTCTATTATATATATAAGAGGTGAAAGTTCCATCCATACATACACCATTGGTAGCCACCAGCCCCAATAATGGAACATTACAATCAACACTGCCTACTCCTCCAAAGAGAGGTACTCACTCTGCACTGTGGAGAAGCCAAGGCTCATCACAATAATTTCCAAGCCTTCTCTAAGAAATGCCTAGCCAAAAGCTTGGCTCCCAAAAGCCCGTGCTATGAGTTATGAGGTTTTATATATAGCAAAGGGTGGGGTGACCCTTGACGTTCCCCTTTGTGACTCTTTGTCTACCCTCATGACTATTTACATTACATAGTGACTATTCACATTCCACTAATGAAACTTGGAATTTCACTTACAACATATTTACAATAATATAAAATCTCCACATATACCCATGTGGGACAAAATAGGCTAGAAACAACCTAACAAGACAAAACACTTTGAGTTTGAGGTTTTGGGAAATACCAACTCAACAACATCCACTTGATGCTTCTTGGTCATGTAGTGGTGCTAAGCTTGGTACTGTGTTGTGATGTCACCAAATTTCTTGATGGTGTCTTGCCGAAAGTGGACTCTTGCCTCCATGACATCTAGGCATGTGTTCTTGGAACCTATGTCCGTCTCATCTTGAAAAATGTGCAGCATTGTCCTGAGTGTGGTTAGACCACTGGTGGCCTCGTGGATCAACTGCTCCATGTACCTGTCGACCTCCAACTGGACTTTGTTCTTGTGCTTAGCTTTGGTGAGGGAACCAGCATCTTTTCACTCTCTTCTTTAGCTACTAGTTGTTCCAACTCATCAACATGTATTAGCGTTATTTCTATATCCTTCCTTTGTTCTTCTTCCTCTTTCTGCTTCTCAGCTCTTTTTCTTCCTTCAACTCTCGTTTTTCTTTTTTCTATCTCAGTTTCGGTACCTGCAAGATCTGCTCTTTTTTGTCTTCCTCTTCTCTACTGTCTGTGTCATGTGCTTCCTTTTGCTTCTACTATCAAAGCTGTCTGCATGAAGACTGAATGCATTTTCACTCTACAGCTTTGTCCTCCCTTTGTTATGTCAACGATTTACTCTTTCCCTAATCTTGTACTGGCTTGCTGACTTCTACCACTGCTATTGGTTTTGTGGCCATGTTAGTGTTGATTCACTTGTTGTAAATAGTTGGGAATATGCATATCTTGGCAAGATAAATAATGCTTGCTCAATTGTTTCCTTGGTGCTTCTTTTAGTGGTCATTCTTGAAGTAGCTATCTTTGGTGCCATGGTACAATTACTACTGGAGAGAAGCGCTTCACGAGAGCAGTACCCATGGGACATAATAGACACTCATGGAAAGCAAACATAAGCTCTTACAAATCTAACTTTACAGCATGATCAAGCAGTAGTTAGGGCATCTGATGAGAGGAAATGTGTAGTTTTAACTGACAAGGGGTGATTGAATGACTGTGGGAACTACACACTATGAAGTTTTGATAATAAGTGTGGAAGCCTGCTAACTAGAACTGTGTAATGTGCATTTCAGTCTGGGATAGGGCCTGGGAGAGATTGTGGATTGCACAGTCTCAGTGACCAAGCTGGGGAACTGACTCCTGGAATTGCGTAATGCATAGTTGGAGATATTCCAAGACAACCTCTGTGCAATTCCAGAAGCCAAGGCATGGGCCTTGAGTTGCCAGATTGCACAATGCATGCAAGTGAATGTGAGACTCGAGTAGGGGGAGCCTAGATTTGTCCATGGGGAGTGTGAAAATAGGTAGATCTGAAGGGTGATGTAAGAATGAGTGTAGATCTGACTAAGTGCACATGTATGCATATAAATCAAGTGTAGCAATGGATCAAACTAAAGGAATAGGAAGGACGCAAAGGGAGTCGTCGCATGACGACCGTTGGTGCAAAAACAAGAAAACTCATACACCACTTCAGAAAGACAATCTATGACCTGAAACAACACCTCTACAAGTTAAAACAAGCTATAATGCCAATGGTTGTTCAAAAAAACAAGTGAAACATCACTCTCACAAGCTAAACAAACCAAAGCGACAGAAATAGCAGCAAAAGACAATAAAATCAAAACTCACCCCGAAAAGTGATGACAATGCTCCGAAGGCTCCTTGATCTCCTAGGGAAGCTAGAGCTTGATGCTTGAATGCATAAGTGAGATCTAGAGGCATCCATTACAAAGATTTGAGAAAATGGAGTTCATGACATGTATTCTTGAGATAAAGGAAAACAATGAAACTTAACAGAAACTTCTAAATATGGAAATGTGTCACCTCCAGGAAGCTAATAATAGATTCCATACTTCCCAGGGATGTTTTTCCTCTTAGCTTCTTTACTTTCGGGAACACTGCCATGAACTACTTGGAAATATTGTGCAATTATGGGGAGGACCAGGAAACTCTCTGGTTCATGCACTGAAATTTTATGAGCACAATATAGTTCTATGCAATTTTTGGGCTGAGTGGCTCTAAGCTGCCTCTTAAGATCTTTGTAATTTCCCAGCTGAAGGTAGGTTGTTAGCTGGCTCTGTGCAATTCCAGACTTGAGTGCTCACCATGGGTTTGGACTGCACAATTCCTAGACTCAATGCTAACTGTCATCTGACTCTTCATAATTCTATAGATGAAGGCTCATTTGCTGGCATGGATTGCTCTACGTAGTTTCCCAACCGAGGACAGGCTGCCAAATGGGTCTGTGTAATTCTAGATCCTAAGAAAATCACTAGGTTGTACTACACATTTCTTGAGAGCAAGGATGATTTCCCTCAAGGATTGCTCATACATCAAGGGAATGGAAGAACCGAATTGCAACCAAGTCACGGGGTCATTGTGTGGTTAAAAAACAAAGAAAGTAAGAAAACAAAAATTGTAAAGTGAATGATAAATTCAAATGAAAACACAAATACCTAGGTAGTGTAAGATAAGCTACTGAGATATTAGTAGGGAGGCTCAAAAAAGAAGCGAAGACAAAATTTTGGAGGGTGGTTGTAGTCGCTACAAAAAGATGTCATCCTTTAAAGTACATATGAAGACATCAATCTTATGCTCCTTTGGAATATCAGTTACCTTGATATTCAATTTTTGGAAGTCCTCAATGTGCTCTGCCATTGAACCCTTTTGTTTGATATTTGTCAATTGGCTAAAGAATGTGTTGATCTTTGTCTCCTCATAATGTGATATCATTTCCTCCATAAAAATTGACCAAGTGGCAAGTATTTTATGAAAAAGAATCCATAGATACCATACGAATTGATTGGGTTCTAAATATAAATATGTAATGTTACCTTTTGTGTGTGTTGCACATCATGGAGATCAAAATATTGCTCCATCTATAGTAGCCATGTTACTGGATCCTTGCCATCAAACTTCCTCATATCAATCTTTGGAGTTTGGTGGGTCTTAGACCCAATATTGGAGTCTCTAAAATCATGATTAATATTCCTTTTGTTATTATCATGAGTTTCATGGAATACCTTTTCTCCATTTGGAAGCATTTCTTGTAGCAACTTTTTTCAAACCTTCCATGTCTTCTTTTAACCATTTATATCTCTTTTTATTTCTACTTTTAAACCATCAATTTCACCTTTTATTTCTGATTTTAAACCATCCATGTCACCTTTTATTCCTACATTTAAACCATCCAAGTCCCCTTTTATTTCATCTTTGGTTTCTATTTGTGAGAGTGAAATTTGTTGCACTTGGTCCCATAATTTTGATATATCATGTTGCAATTCTTCCTCTTCATGCATCATAGTATAATTTTCTGAGGGTTTAATGGGTCTAAAATTATTTTGTTTGGGAGGAATTTTAGAAGCTAATACTAATATCTATGCTTCAATATTCCCTTGGAATCGCTTCAATATTCCCTTGGAATCACTTCAAAATGAAGTTTCAAACAAAACTTACATATTTTTTTTAAATACACATCTTTTTCTTTCTTTTAGGAGCACAATATTAAAACACTTGTACCTATGTAATTTTGGATCTACAAGGTCTGAAATTTCATCTTGTGGTATCTCTATGAGTCTTGTTTCCAATGCCATAAGTCAAACCGATATTGGATTCTTCAAAAATATGTTATGTCCAATATCCCACAATGACCTTATTATAGATCGGTTCAGTAGAGCGAACTTGTACATAGTACCACGTGTCATTTTTTCGACCTTCAACCCTGAGAATGATACAAAAAACCTAAGATATGTATTCTTTCATTCTTTAATTACTAAATTCAAATCTGATGCTCGTAGAGAAAGTTATGACAATTTT
The DNA here is from genome assembly GCA_000404065.3 of Pinus taeda. Lineage (NCBI taxonomy): Eukaryota > Viridiplantae > Streptophyta > Pinopsida > Pinales > Pinaceae > Pinus > Pinus taeda. Next base: position 54,932 of record APFE031097886.1, read on the forward strand.
CCCTAGGTCACATGTTTGGTACTGAATTCGAGAGCTTGCAAAAACCCTAATTTCTTCAAACCATATCTCAAAAAATATAGTGAACCAAGATCTGAAATTTATACACGAAGTTCACCAAGTGTTCAGCTCCATCTTTTCGAAATTTCAGCTTTTGAAGCCTAGTAAAAAAAGCTACAAGAAAATACCAAGATGGCCTGTTTGAAGCAACAAAACCCTCAAATCCAAAGCTCTGTTACCAAATGTTATGCAACTAGCTCACAAAATAGAAGAAAAGATAGATCAATGACTTAAGAATTATCCTCTTCAATGGGGAATCCTCCTTTACATTATATAAAGGAACAATTCTTGGATGATACAAATGATAATACCTCCATGGTAAATAGAGTCTAAGGGGTCACAATATAATCAAAGCCTACATAAGAATAATGTAAGGGAACAACGATAACAATAGTGGGCTTATATGGTGCACAAAAAAAACAATATGGGGGATACATGGGAAAAACAATAAAAAATTATAGGGGTCTACAATAATAATGACAATAAGGGGGATACACAAGTATTATAGGGACCTAACATGTATATGTTAAGGAAGCAAAATTTCCTGAACCTTAAATCTCAGAGACAAGCCCTATAGTTTCTAGTCCATTTGTCTCAGTAGGGAATGGATATCAATATTTGATAGAAACACAATGGGATATAGGTGAGTGATACTTAGAATGAAGTACTTAAGAACAACTACTTGATTATTACATTTTGGATTTAGGCAGTGGAGTGAAACAACCTACTAAGAATTTTGTTGCAAAGGGTGTTGTAAATTAATTGGGACCATTTGGACAACTTGAAAATTTTGAGTAACCTTAACAACTTCAATAGCGTGAGCAATCCCCATCTCCAGGAAGGGAGAAATATCCTCCACTAGGATGATCACTTGTAACAACTACATACAACTCTCAAGATTTTAGGCAGAACCAAATGGTAGGTGGCCCGGTTACCACTTTCAAGTTCCCTATTAGAAACCTCTAGGGAAACACCCCAATGAAGAAAACACCTTTTTCTACACTTCCTACATTTCAAGATATAATTATAGAAGATTCAAATACATTTCTCGAATTTGATGTCCTTTGTAGGAGTTATGATTATATAATTGATGAAAAAAAACTAAAACTATTCCTAGCCACATTAAAAGGGGCTATGATAATGTGGTTTATGGGGCTTGGTGGGTGATCCATAAACCACCGTGGATATTCCACTAGATAGTTTATCGCAACAAATATGATAATATTATATTAAAAATATGAGATTCTACACTAATATAATTTTATTAAACTTTAATATGTGTAGATTTAACTGTAATTAGTGCATCACAAGACACAAGACATTCTCTCTCGGAAACCCTTTTGGGAGAAAACCCACCTGGAAGGTGAGGTCACTTCGCTCTCTTTCTCTGTCTGGAAATATGGTTGCGGGTACAAATAAGTAATGTTTGTAGTCCATGGATTTATATAGTTCACAAATCCTCTTTTTGTGCTCTACTTATTATCTCTATCGGTTATCTTTGCTAAGCTATGGAACAAAATTATCTCGAAAGAATGGAATGCCTCTCCTCCTAGTGGCCCGGTTATAACACAAACTGATACCCAATTAGTGGTTAATTGTGACTACATCAACTCTTAGCTAGAGTTAGAATATAGACTCTTCTAGAGTCTTTTACATCATAATCACGTGGCTAGCCCCCTTTCCATGAATAATGATGGCCGATGTGGCATCCTCCCGAACTATATATGTTAAAATAGGAAGGTCAACTTTTGAGTGGCATAAATTTTGCATACAAATTCTGATTAATGTGCTTCTTGCATCATTGGTAAGATCGTTGTGTGTAGAATAACATGAAATGGTGCAGCTTTAATGCGATAACATTTTAGCCCTAAAAAATGTCATTTGATGCCTTAAAATGCTCCCAGAAGGTTTCAGACCCTGTTTCACCAAATTGGGTCCCGCCGGTAAAAAACATCTCAAGTTGATTCCTCCCATTTTTCCACTCCAAATGCATCGAATGCATGAAAAATAATATAATTATCCAATCTGTATCAGTGGGGCATTTATTATCTCCTTTGATGGAATGAAAAAGATATGTTTTGAAAAGTATCAAGATTATTGCCATTCTAGAGATCAAAAGGATGTGTTATTTAGAATCACTCACTCAAACACCAAATTAAAAATTAGAAGAGTATGTTGAGCATCTTCAGTATAATTTACAGAGAACTCAACATAGCAATCTAGACAAGGAAATAGTTAAAACAATTTTGATTAAAGGAATGTAGGATGGTTTCCTTGATATGCTAATTTTTTAGGGAGCAAAATCATATCTCCAAGGAGCCTTATGATGATATTGTTCAACTCTGTCAAAGGATTCTCATAGGATCTATAACAGGTAGGCCTATGAAACATGGTGCTTCTACTAGGATTCTAAAGTTAGCCAATAGTGGAGCAACACGAGTAGAAATTGGAAATTTGATGGAGAACTTTAAAATCGATATTATGAGCCCATTGTCCTTTCAGCTCAATGTATTGCAAAACAAAGTAGAAACAACTTGAAGTATAACAAGATTTAGCTATATTCTTCTCTTGGTACATGAAGAAACATCCTTTGAGGGAATTCCCACTTAATAGTTACAATATATCTTAGAAGTATCACTCTACAAAATAGTGCTCCTCGTTACTTGGACTAAAATAAATCTATAAGGAAGTAGGGGAGGATACTAAAGAAATATATTTCATTGGAACTAATAAACCTTGGCAGTCTAGGCCATCAAGTATGTGGCAAAAATGCTTCTCTTATTTTAATTCTTGGTCTGGTATGTATGGTCCACAACAAATCTCCCAACAAATGCAATATCATGTAGTTCCATGGCAGCCTCCTAATCCACTTTTGGCCTAATAACCTATGCCCTAGAATTAATGGCCTTCTCCTTCATGGCCCTAGCCATGGTGATGGACTACCTTTCCTAGAAAATTTCCTATTCATATACCAATACAACAACAATAGTTACAACTTCCCTTCAATGTGCTTATGAGCATACCTTCATTATGTCCCCAACTACCTATACAACTCAACCCTAATCTTAATATTAAGGTAGTACATCAAGTTGAAATGTTTATTCTCCCTACTTATTATATCTCACCTATGGAATGTAATGAATTTCAATTACAATAAGGAAGAACGATAAACCCCATCGATTTCCTTGTTATCATAGAAAGTGAGGAAGAAAAATCATCAGGATAAGAAAACTCAGTTCAAGGACCTCTAGAAAAGCAGCAAGATGTTATAGTTGATGTTAGCATTAGTATTGAGACAAATGACAATACCTATGAAGTTGTAAAAAATGGTGATATTGGTAACACCACTATAAAAACTAGGAATACCCCCAATGTCACTGTAATAGTTTATGCTACCCAAGCTTTGAAACCTCTAACAACTGCTAGGAATGAGACTTCTTTGCATCCCCCTTATCTCAAAAGATTAACTAAAGTCAAGAATACTCAAACTAAGTCTGATTTCATAAAGGAGTTAAAAAACTTATATGGTTATACTCCTTTACTTCAAGCAATCTAAGATGTTCCTATATATGCTAAAGTAGTTAAGTAATTATGTGTCAAAAAACTAGGTAAGAAACCTCGAGACCCCCCTATTGTACATGTAATTAGTAAGTTATCAGAGTTGGTGTTAGTGGATAATACACTTGCTAAATATGAAGATCTTAGGAGCCCAACAATACCTTTTCATATTTGATCTGTTGTTGAATGTTAGTTTTTTTTTGTGTTAATTTCAACTTCAAAATTAAAAACAATTGCTCCTCATTTGCTTTATGTGCACAGGTTTCCTTATAGTGTTCGTGAATGTAACATGTAAATATTGCAAGTTTTGATGTCATATTCATGAGAAAAATAGCATGTAAAAAATGTATTGAACAACAACTAACAAATATACAACAAACCATCAAAATGAACACATAACACAATGTTTTGATAAAGGAGTTCACCCCTCTAGGCTACATCTCGTTGGTCCATCTTCCATGGCTTGGGCCTCTATATTAGCTCAAAATGGAAAAAAAAATTGTTTACAATGCTCTACTACTCCTGAAATCTACTTCAATGTGCTCAGAACATCAAAATCATCTAGGAATGAGTTTTTCTGAGCCAAATTGGTCAAAAATTGCAAAAGTTATGGTCTCTTCAGTTTCCCCTAGGAAAACTCCACTAAAACTAGAGAAACACCAGTTGATCTCGCCAAATTTGAAGAAAGGACGAATTTACAAGAGCTGCCAAAATATTTTCTAAGTTAAATTTGCTTTAATTAATGGATAAACATGTGTTAATTACCACTAATCTTTAGTTAGCGCATAAATCATGCCGTTAGAGCTAACCGTTGACCTTCAATTTCATGGTGTGGTCACATGTGGAGGGGGCTAGTCCTCTCCTCTCCCAACCACCACGGTTAAATATAAAAAATACGTATTACAATCGTTGTATGTATAGAACCATTAGCGTGGCATAACAATAAGACTCTGGGCTTGTGCAGGCGAGGTCGTGGGTTTGACTCCACCGACCTGCCAATAAAATTTTTCCATTGCACATTGATGCTTATAAGCCATTGGGGAGGGACAAGTGGCAGCCTCCAGCCTTGCCACATGTCTCCTCTTCACTGGTCCTCCCCTGTCCAATGAAATCAAGTTAACTCACCAAACTATCGACCAACAAAATTGTGCCACGTCAGTAGTACGGACTGCTTACTATGCAGTGACTGTAATTTTTTTACAAAAATTTCTCTGTAAGGCAAAGAGGACAGAACATGATATCTTTCTTATATGAACTATGTTTTGAGTGCATCGAGTTGCGTTGGGATCATATCACCGAGATGGACACATACATTTAGGTTTTGAGCGATTCTAAGCACTTTGATTTCTGAGCTAAATATTGATCACATGATCATTCCTCCCCACTGGAAGCCTTTTGGACCCCAAAATATATTATCAATTGTTCAACAGGTGATGGTACAACTCCCTCACCTTCTCATTCGGCATCCATTTGGCCTTAGAAAGATTTTGTCCCTTGAGTCCCACTTGAAGGTAGTCTACATTCCCTCTCTTTGAAGTTCTCGTTCTTCTATCAAGTATGAGATCTTGTTGAAGTTCATTAAGATATTTTGGTGAAAAATCATCTATTGATGGCAGCTGAACATGCTATCCTTGATCATCAATCAAAGGAGGATCAAACAATCTCAAATTTTCAACATTAACAATAGAGTATATTTGCATATAAGGAGGAAAATCTAGCTTAAATGCATTGTTACCAATATTTTCCAAAATTTTAAAAGGACCATAATGGATTGGTTTCAACTTTTTACCTTCCCCTTAAAGTCTCTCTTTGCTAATATATAACCAAACTTCATCTCCGACTTGAAATTTATGATCAACACGATGTTTGTCATGCCTTGCCTTGTAGCCGCTTTGACTCTTTTCAAGTTGTTCTTGCACTGTGTGATGTATCAACTAAATTTTCTCAATGAACTTCCTTGCCTTATCAATGTCACTATGACCATCACTAGCGAGATATTTCTCAAAGATGAATTCCAATGGAGATCTTGGCAAGTAGCCAAAACATGCCTCAAATGGTGATGTGTTTATGGAAGAATACTTTTCCCTATTGTATGAATGTTGGATGTAATGCAACTGTTCATCTCAAAACTTGAGATGTTTACTACAATATCCTCTAAGAAGATGAATTTTTATCCTATTAACCACCTTGGTTTGTCCATCTGTTTGTGGATGAAGTCTTGTACTCTTCTTCATCTTACTGTCTATCATGTCCCACAAATTTGACCAAAAATTCCCAAAAAATCGAGAATCTTGATCACTTACAATGGAAGTAGGAAGACCAAAATGAACCCAAATATTTTGAAACAAAAGATGAGTTGTTTGTTCTTCTGTAATTTTACTTTTTACATGGAATTAGAATAAACATCTTGCTGAACTTGTCTACAACTACATACAAGTAATCATGACATTTCCTTGACAATTGAAGACCTCCTAAAAAATCCATTGAGATACTCTCCCATGGATGTGAAGGTACCAGAAGTGGACTATACAATCCTAATATTCACTATTGGCTTGCCTCAAAATGTCCAACAACCAATGAAGTGTGAACCTCCCTTATGATATTATTTCTTTCTCCTTGTCGAATACATAACGTTCGAAAGTGATACAAGAAATTGTTATGTACATGGTAATCGAACTCTTCAATTTGGTTTCATTGCCTCAAGCTTGCATACACATCTTGAAAGTCATTATCATATGCATATTTATCAATGTAACTGTTAGGGCTCCAGGAATCTCCTAGGTTGTAGCGCAGAGATGCCTAGTAACATATAATCTTCAATATGGTTCTAGGAACTTATTGGGATGGGTGATGGTTTGGTTCAAGCCAGATAACCACTTCTACTCTATTTTCACTCCAAACATGCATGAACACCCTCAGACTACAAGGCTTTAGACCACCAATTCTCAACAATTTGGGAATTAGGTGAATAGACGAAGAATACCAACCACACCAGTAGATGGATACAGAATGTATGATGGCCAGCTACAACTAGTAAAGAGACTTTCAAATCTAATCTATAAATGCAGAGATAAGATGACAGTTATCTTGCATTTGATACAAAAGAAACTTGAGTGACCTACTCACTGATACATTCAATTGTCTAATACAGAGATAAGATGACAATTATCTATCATTAGATGTAGAAGAAATCATGAATAAACACTTCAGGCACAAGCTTAGAATAGAGGAGAAATAGGCATTGAGAAATTAACAATAGAAGAAGCTTGCATTTCTAAAAATGAAGATGAGACACTGCAAGTTACAAAATATCTACAATCTATAGAAGTTGAACCAAAACACAATTTCCAACCCTAATTACATCTTCCTTCTGGCTATTTATAGTCTATCATTATAGTGGCTCTTAGTCGTTTAGGGATGGAGGGGTCTTAATTGACCACCAACTGCCATTAACTATCTGATAGCGTCTTTGAACGTAGTTGCTTTCTCCACTATGAAAACCTACTCAGTTCTGGTACCGTGCTGTCCTCCAGGTGGTCGGATTTATCATGGTAGTGGAGTTCCATGACTGTTTAATTCAGTTTCTGAGTCATGTTTTGTCCTTTTCTCCTCCGGCCATGCTCTTCTTTTAATTCTACTTCATGGTTAGACTGTCACCAGACTGACGGAGTCGGCCATCTTCTTATTCGCGTAATAGATAGGACATGGGGTATGGAGTGCATTGACAGATGAATGGTTGTGAGTGATCATGAATGGTGTTCATCAGATCAAGGGAGATGTGTGGTGGGGATCGTGTTCTAGATGCTAGTGGTCATGGTGGGAGTGGGACATGTCTAGGCCATTAGATCTTCAGGTGAGCTGATTGGACGGTTATCAAGCGGCGAAGATGTGGGGGTGATAACACACAGGGTGGTTTAGTTTAAGTGGAAAATTTTTTTATCAGGCATGCATCGGGCGGTAAGCGGAAAGTGTCAATACTCGCCTGATGCCATTCAGTGGATGACACGTAGCAGTGGAGGAGAGAGAAAAACTGCCCTCATCGGGCGGGTACTTTTCGCGCTTGAAGTCTATGCGATATGGACAATAACCGTTAGATCTGGCGGGGGTGATCTAATGGCAAAGAGTTGTCAGGCAAGTTGGCATATCGAACAGAATGTGGACCATTGGATCAGATGGGAAAGATCAACAACGGAGATGCGGTGAAGGTACAAGATGTCTTCGGGGAATGTGCTATAGGCGCGGAAGGCATATGGGTGAGGCTTTATGGGGATTTTGGGCTATTGCACTTGGGGCTAAGGCCAAAGGGGTGTTTCGTCGGGATTAGAAGGTTAATAAAGGAAGTGGGAAAGGTAAAGTGTGAGCGGGATAAGGGAAGAAGGGGAATGATGGCCCATGTGGGACCCTTTTAAGAGAAACAAAGCAGACCGAATCTTCCCATTGACCTTCAAAAAGTCAGAACTGCACCTCAGGGCTAACAATGCCTCCTTCTGGGGATGAAATCCTCCTTGTGAGGTTTCAAAGAACCGTAGACCACTACCTTTCATGTAAGAAACAAAATCAGAAATGCTTCCTAGTTTTCCATTGGGCATGGAGTTTATCTAAGCCTACACTTAAACTTTGAAAAATAACATATTTACAATATTAAGGCTTGAAAGCCTTAAAAAAAATAAAGTTTTAAGAACATTCCATTAACTAGGTCATCAAAAACATATCCTCCTTCCTTTAAAGCATTCCTTTTGAGAAAACAACCATTAAACTGAAAATTAACCCTTTTTTCCTTTCTGTGAAAGGTTTCTTTGTCTTGGTCAATGTGCATATCAGCAAATTCATCAAATAATTGCAAAATCCTATTGATTTTATCCTTTACTTCAAAAAATTTCCATCATTCAGTATTATCAGGTAGAGACAGTCTATATTTCACCTCATCTCTGTATGATTTTAGCTTTGGATGTTTTGCTTGGATGGTTTTGTACACCTGCTAAATGATAAGGTCTGCTTCATACTCTGCTGTGTCATTTGTGACCTAAAAAGTTAATATGAAGGATGAATCAATGGTTTCTTGTGTGGGGGACACAAGGACTTCACCCATTCCTGCAACTTCCTTAGAGAAAGCCCCATCAAAGAACATGTCCCAAATCTGTGAGCCTTCTTCCTCTGTGATCTGACAAACTAGTTTTTTAAGCTGTATAGAGGCCAACTGATAAGGCTTGGTAATGTCAAGATAGAGCTTATCCATGACAGCCTTGGGCATTGGATTATGGCTGGCTCCAGTGTCCAAAAGACAATTATGAAGGATTTCATCGTGAATAGACAGAGAAACATAGAATGATGGGGAGTTATCTTCACAATTTTCAATGATTGGGCTGAGAATAACAGCTGGTTGGTTATCTTGCAGATTTACATAGTCAATGGAGGCTTGGACTACTTAGGCTCAATATCCTCAAGGATGGATGCTTTGAAGGACTCATTCTTCATTGGTTCAATCATGGGCATAGGTATTCTTTGCTTCTGGATCTCTTATTGAAAAAAGGAAGAATAAGGGGACTTGTCAGGGCCTCTTACCTCTATGGATGGTGATTTGAGGATGATGGGATCAGCTGCTAGTTGTTTTTGCTTGTTAATTTGCTGCTATGTGGAGACAACAGCTCTTTGGATATTGCTTTCTTTGCCATTACTCATCCTTGACCTCAGGCTATATCTCTGTTGATCTTCAATTTGCAGAACAGCTTCTCTGTCCCACTCTTGGCTAGTCTGGTCCTTGAGCATTGACTCTTCATAGGCAGTTAAGGTAAAAAAGGAGGCACTGCCTTTGTCTTCCATGCAGTGGATCTCATCCTCTTCATCAAACTTCTCCTCCTCCATGACTACGTTCTGGAAAGGGGTATTCACCTTTTGTTCTTCACTGGCCTCTTTGCCCCTTTGCATGATCTGCAATTGTTCATTTGCTCTCCTATATGGATTTGGATTTCTAGGACAAAATGTATTAGGAACCCTTCCTTTCCCTGAATGCTGCTCAACCTTCAGCTTGGATATTTCAGAGGCCAATGACTCTATCACCTTGGTCATTTTATCTATCTTGGGGTCTGAGGATGAAGAAGATTCACCCCTCTGTCCCCTTCTATCAACATGTCCCTTGAGTTTCTCTGCAGCCATGATTTTGGACTCTACTTCCAAGGCTGCATCCTGCATTTCAGCTAGAGAAGCACATCTTCTTTCTCTCAATACCAGGCAGAAGTCAGAATCAAAGGCATTGGCATAGGTGAGCTTGGCAGAGGTGGGAGTAGGTTTCACTTCAGCTGGTATCTTGCTGTACATGTGGCTAAACCTTTTATTGAAATCAGAAAGTGACTCCACATTTTCCCTTTTCAGGTTCCCAAACTCAGTATGATAGTAGATCAAATCTTTCTTATTCCCCCAATGCTTTAGGAACACATCATCTAAGGCCTCAATATCTGTTATAGATCTAGGGGTCAATTCTCTGAACCATTTTCTTGCCTCTCCATCTAGGCTTTGGAAAAAAATTCTCATCCACACATCATCTTTGCTAATGTCTAGATTATCAGCATAGCTATAAAAGGACTCAAGATGTTCTTCAGCTATAACCCCTTCAGTCCCAGTGAACTTAGGCATGTATTTCTGATATTCCCCAGTAGGCATTGCATTCAAAGGAGTGGACAGTACCAAGGGTCCATACCTAGCAGCTATGATTCTTTCCATTTTGGTGAGTGCTTGTGGACCTGCCATGGCTGTGGTCGATTGAAGAGTGCTAGCAGTTTGGATGATAGAAAGCTGAGGGGTGACTAATAGGACTAAAGGAATATGAGGGATAGGAGGTGAGGTTTCCTTCGGGCTTAAAGCAAGAGAAGAACCAAAAGAATAAGGAGCTTTATGAATCTATGAAATTTTTTCTTCACTGCTAGTGTTAGCGGCTATACTCTCAACATGTATTTGTTCTATTACAAGCCTCTGTTTCAGAGATATGGAGGATTGTTTAGGTTTACCTGATCCTGATGCTCCTTTCTGTGATATCTTTCTTCCTTTGATGATCTTTTCAAGGTCAAGTACTGGGTCAACTGGTGACTTCTGAGGATTTCTCCGAGTATGCCTCACAAACTGAGCTAGAACTATGATGTGGAGTTTCTAAGAGGTTTGGACTCCATTAGAGTCACCAGATAGATGATTAGAAGCAAAAATATGTCCAAACTTTGTCTATCATCAAAGCTAGATCTGTGTCATTCTCCCAGGGAAGCTGAGCTTCAATCTCCTCTCCCCGGCAACGACGCCAATTAGGTTAGGGCTCCAGGAAACTCTCCTAGGTTGTAGCTCAGAGATGCCTGGTAACATATAATCTTCAATATGGTTCTAGGAAATTATTGGGATGGGTGATGGTTTTGTTCGAGCCAAATAACCACTTCTACTTTGTTTTCACTCCAGACATGCATGAAGACCGTCAGACTACAAGACTTTAGAACACCAATGCTCAACAATTTGAGAATTAGGTGAATAGACAAAGAATACCAACCACACCAGCAGATGCATATAGAATGTATGATGGCCAGCTACAACTAGTAAATAAACTTGCAAATCTAATCTATCAATGCAGAGATAAGATGACAGTTATCTTGCATTCGATATAGAAGAAACTTGAGTGACCTACTCATTGATACATTCAATTGTCTAATACAGAGATAAGATGATAGTTATCTAGCATTAGATGTAGAAGAAATCATGAATACAACACTTCAGGAACAATCTTAGAACAAAGGAGAAATAGGCATTGAGCAATTAATAGCAAAAGAAGCTTGCATTTCTGAAAATAAAGATGAGACGCTGCAAGTTATAGAATATCTACAGTCTCCAGAAGTTGAACCAAAACAAAATTTCCAACCCTGATTACATCTTCATTCTGGCTATTTATAGTCTATCATTACAATGGCTCTTAGTTATTTAGGGATGGAGGGGTCTTAATTGACCACCAACTACCATTAACTGTCCGATAACATCTTTGAACGTAGTTGCTTTCTCCACTACAAAAACCTGATCAGTTCTGGTACTGTGCTATCCTCCAGGTGGTCGGATTGATCATGGCAGTGGAGTTCCATGACTATTTAATTTGGTTGCTGATTCGTTCTGTGTCCTTTTCTCCTCTGGCCATGCTCTTCTTTTAATTCTACTTCATGGTCAGACTATCACTAGACTGATAGAGTCGGCCATCTTCTTCTTCGTGTAATAGACAGGACATGGGGTATGGAGTGCATGGGCGGATGAACGGTTGTGAGTGATCGTGAATGGTAGCCATCGGATCAAGGGAGATGTGTGGTGGGGATCGTGTTCTGGAGGCTAGTAGTCATGGTGGGAGCGGGACATGTTTGGGCCATTAGATCTTCAGGTGAGCAGATCGGACGGTTATCGGGCAGTGGAGATGTGTCTGTGATAACGCGCGGGGTGGTTTAGTTTAAGTGGAAACAAATTTTATCAGGCGGGCATCGGGAGGTAAGTGGAAAGAGTCAGAACTCACTCGATGCCATTTAGTGGGTGACACGTAGTGGTGGAGGAGAGAGAAAAACCACCCTCATCGAGCAGGTACTTTTCGCGCTCGATGTATATGTGATATGGACAATAGCCGTTAGATCTAGTGAAGGTGATCTAATAGCCGAGAGCTGTCGGGAAAGTTGGCGTATCATATGGAATGTGGACTGTTGGATCGGTCAAGAAAGATCAACGATGGAGATGCGATGAAGGTACGAGATGTCTTCGGGGAACGTGCTATAGGTGCATAAGGCATATGGGTGAGGCTTTATGGGGGTTTTGGGCTATTGCACACGGGGCTAAGGCCAAAGGGGTGTTTTTTCGAGATTAGAAGGTTAATAAAGGAAGCGGGAAAGGTAAAGTGTGAGCGGGATTATGGAAGAAGAGGAATGATGGCCCATGTGGGACGCTTTTAAGAACAACAAAGTAGACCAAATCTTCCTGTTGACCTTCAAAAAGTCAGAACTGCACCTCAGGGATAACACTAACTTTCATGTAAAACATAATTGTGCTTGGGTATAATAGATGAATTTACAATAGGCCTAGAAAGCATATCAGCTACCTTATTGTAGATTCCCTTTTTGCATTTGATAACCTGTTGATGCCTCGAAAATCGCTGCAACAACATTGGGGGATAATCACCCGGTCCGGACCTTGAAAGCATCTCCTTTTCCGTTTGGTGTGGTGGCTCCGACTGGTTAAACTAGGTCCAGTTACCTTCTCCCTATTGCTATTGGTTTATGATGTATCTTTATCTACCAATAGACAGGGATATCAGATCACTTCTCCTTGCTGATCAGACAAGAGAATGACCCTTAAGCTGATTTGGGTTCAGCCAAGCCACAACTAAAGTTTTGCCTCTTTGAGAAGAGGACTTAAAAGAATGTAGAATTTTCTCTAAATGCAAGATTATTCTATGATGCAAGCAAAATAAACTAATCTAAATCCTATCTTTATTAGGCAGATATAGATCTAACCCAACTAAGAGCAAGATAATCAAAATATTGGGATTTAAATATGTCTTGTTTATAATGAATATCAAGTTAATGAAGTAGTTCAATTAACTGATATTATGGTTACCAAAACACATTCTATTGAGACCTTAAAACTTGAATAATAAACCAATAACATTCAGGAAGTAGTTCACAAAATGATATTGATTATCAAATCAGTAAATCCAATAATTGAATAATGATATGTGGAAATAGTTCACAACACATTACCATTCAATAAATCGGTTTCATAAGACATATTTCAGAGTAAGTAGCTACTCAAAAATGAGAATTTAATCCATAAAAAACAGAGATACATAATAACAAGATTGAGGCAAATTACCCATTTTGACAATAGTGCACAAACATGAATAAAATGAGACATCCCTGTCACCACAAAATTAAAACTGATATTTGGAACAGTAGTATTAGAAATACCAATTTATTGCATCCATTTCTCTGTTCTTGGTCTCCAACAGCCCTTTACATTGCTTGAATTTCTGCCTTCAAAACTACAGCCACAATAGTGCAAACACTGCCCCTCACACATAATTCAAGATACAAAAGGAAAATCCTCAATAATCCCCAGATCTGATATTTTTCACTCCTCCTTCATACAACTCTAAATTCCAATTACAATAGTGCTTTTAGAAATCTAAAATTGTAGAAGAGAGCCGCCTCTTTTTCATTCTGCAATCTGTTATTTATAATATTTGTGAAGGAATTTTTGGAGAGGAGAGTTTGTTGAAGAGAAATCTGCCAAATATAATTTTACTTGCTCCTAATTCTGATCTTCAATCGCTGGAGAATTCTCATTTCTTGAAATCATTTTCTCCATATCTTTTCCACTGTTTTCCTGCAAAAGAAATCAAAATAAATTAAAATGCAATCAAAATATCATTTCTCGCAATTAAATCAAACCCAATCAAATTCTATTTAAATAAATAATAAAAAATAAAATATAAGCTCTGTATTGATGCTTGGAATGATTTGATTGGCAAAGGATATCATTGGCCAATGGATCTGCAATTAGAAGAGGCTTTGGAGAAATGAAATTGAAGAAAATAACTCAGAAAATTGATTTTGTTTTTCAAAATTCGGAGCCTGATCTTCTGCCTGATTTTTGACCCAATAAATGAGTAAATATATTGGTGAAACCTTCTCCAAAATGTTCTCCTTGATTTTCTCTTTCCAATGAGCCGTCCTGGGTCTCATTTGGCCAAGTATAACTCAATTTATGAGCCTCCAAAGTTGATGAGTCAAATCTGGCATGAATCTGGAAATTCTGTTGCTCGGCTAAAAATCAGCATTTGAATTAAAAATCTAATCCTAAATTAGTTTCTAATTTAATTGTTAATCATTAATCTAACTAACTAATATCTAATTAATTATTTATAAACAAATTAAATCTATTTAAAAACTAATTCTAAATGATACTTAAATCTAAATTAATCAAAT
>APFE031097888.1:6580-59515 GCA_000404065.3 Pinus taeda
TAGCAAGCTCAATCCCCTTGAAGGCTCCTCGAAATAAACCGAGGTTTACCAACAAGTGACCCCAGGCTCCTCGAAAATAATCCGAGGTTTACCGTTTGTAATACGTGAATACCTGGCGTCTTTCCCAATGAGGAAGGATTGATTCCCACACTGGTTCGGACACGATCTCGTGCTTCTCCTTTAAGAGGAGCTTTCCCAGAGTATAAATGCAACAATTGGATTTCTCCTACCGCAAGATAAAGCTACTTGTTTTTTTTACTTATCTTGGAGAGTTAATTACTCCCTACTCCAAGATACTAGCTTAAGCTATATTGGTGTATCAGAGCCCTAGAAACAAAAAATTTGCTAGATTGATTTTATATTAAGTGTGATTTTTAGTGGTTTTTGATTAAGTCAAAAGGTGATGGAGATGAAACTTATGGTGTAAAGACTCTATTCAAAATCACTATAAAGATGCACTTAAGATGACTAACTAATATTTTCTCTTCAATGGAGTTCTAGCTAAGAAAGAGTTGGAAGATGCAAATACTTTAAAAACACAAATCTTTCTTTAACGATAAAACCAAAAGAAGAGTATTCGTTTCAATGCACTCAAAAACGAGACAACTAATTATTTCCACAAGAATTTCTCTTTTCATTCGAAAACTCAAATGCTACTAAGAACAAGCTTTTTCAAAAGAGACCTTTCATTTTTTATAAGAAAACATTTAAAAATATAACTAAAGCAAATCTTTGAGAAAACTATTGAATAAAGCAAACTTAAGATCTACAAACTAACAAAACCCTATTTGAAGTAGAAAGCTCACAAAAAGTATTTTTGAGGATGTTTTACTTGGTCACAAGCAAACCAAGGACTAATTTGTTCAGAATCACAAATAAGTTAAGAACAACCAATTTTGTATTCCTTTTTAAAAATGAAAATCCACACTTTCAATCACAAGCTTATCGAAGTTTTCTAAAGATAAAACTCAAAGCGGATTTCTCAACAAGGGGAGATTTCACAAATGGTTAGACTCTCAAGAAGACTGGTAGACACTAAGGTGATCTGAAGTCTCTACAGCCTCTAAGCTCATAGCCACTACACAACCAAATCGAAAAACAAACCCAACAAGCAAAACTTCTAGGAATTTCACCTAAAACCCTAATGCTAATGAAATTAAACCAAGTAAAGATTTCAACCAGTCACATGCCGGCATGGGCAGAGGACAACCACTAGAAAAACAAAATAAAACTAACTGAAAGAGAAAAAGTCAAAATTTTCAAAAATTTAGCAGGGTACGCAGGTGCAGAGTTCACCCAGGTGCGGGTACACTCTGTGCACAAAACCAAGGTGCATACAGGTACGCACTGTGATATAAGCGTAGGCTGCGGACTCCAACCAAAGTAATGAAAAATAAAAAACAAAGCTAAATCCACTAAGTCTACCCAAAGCCACACACAACAAGCCAAAAACATAAACAAAAAGGCAAGTTTCTCAAGTAAAAGAAAAACGAGGAAAACAATCAAGTCCCCAGTGGAGTCGCCATTTTGTCACGCGGAATGAGTCGATCTTGCGGACTAGACAGACCTTCCTAGAATCTAATGAAGACCTAATGAAAAACAAACCAACCAGACACTATCTTTCTCTAAATGCGCTTTATAAATAATGGTAAACAAATGTGTTTAAGGGCCTACCTCATGTCCAACGCAAGTTTGGAGATGCCTTCGCTCCTTTGATCCAAATAAGTTCCTTTGTCGCAAACCTGCAAGCACAAACAAGGCAAATAATTAAATAGCACCTGAATATCCAATATTATAAAATATATTTAACATGAAAGTCAAGGAGTCCATGAAACAAATAGCATAAGATACTTGTTGAGAAAAATGAGCTTGATTGTATTAATTCAAAAAGAAAGAACCTTACAACCTTTGCCTTGACACTGTACAAGCTCCTTCCAAGGTCCAACAAGAAGTCTCCTCTACTTTGACAAGCTTCACTCACTCCCTAATGGGGCAAAAAAGGTATGTGATCTCTCCTCTTAAGCTCAAATAGGAAGTCTTGATTTCACTAGCATTTACCCTCAAAAGTTCAGCTTCTAACCTCCCTGGCCACTGACCCAATGCCTCAATTTATAGTGCAATGGAGATCAGTTACCAGCTCCTCCTTCAAAGGGATAGAGTCCTCCTTCAAAGGGATAGCTCCTCTCAACAAGGGATTAGTTCCTCCTATGATGGGATGCATGAACCACTTGGAGCGAACAATCCACGTAACAAATGCTTCTAGAAAACTCTAGAATTAACCCAAGATGAGTTTTTTAAGATAAAGATTGTGCCTTTTGACTTTTACAGGGGTACGCACCCTCCCCTTTACATACAGAGCGTATAAGTACGCAGATACCTTGAACAAAAGGTGTGGGCCCACAGGCAAAAGTAAGAGAAAGTGCGGAACCAGAGTTATATTGCTTTTTTGATGTCTTTCTTTCTTTTCTCAAGCTTGTTTTGAAGAGCTGAGGTTTAAGACTTGCTTAGGAAGCTGGTATAGGTGATGATAGGCCTACACCGACTGCAAATAATCAAGGTGACGATATTTTTGTGTAGCACATGGGTTTTCCATTTTAAAATAAACTAAAGTTGAAGATGCTGAAACTATGTGTTCCAATGGAAATATCTTGAAAAATTAGGCCGATTAAAAAAAAATTGCTCTGAAAATGACTTCCAGATGAAGAAGTTATGGCTTTTTGAAGAAAATTTGTTGAAGATGCCAACAAACTACATGAATGTTGGGAAGTGAATTATAATGTTATATTTAAAAAAAATTCCCCTCCTTTTCCAAAATTAATTTAACTAGCTCACTTTAAAACAAATATTACTTTATGTGACCCACTTTTATAAATAAGTCAAAGTCACTTTTACAATAGAACTTTATGAACTATCCACTAAATTGTAATTTAAATAAAAGATAAAAAGACTTTAGAATTATAAGTGACTCACTTTTTATAATGGGTGAGAACACATTTACTTAATGTAACTTTAAAACATAAGTTACATGTGCTTTTTGAAAAAGTAACTCAACAAAAGGAAAGATTTGAACCCAAGACCTATATTATCATAAAATAACTTTGGACCAAGTGAGCTAGTTCAAAAGGTTAGTACTTTTTGGAAAAGAGGAAGGTTTTTTTTTGTTGCTTACTGAAGCTTTGGAGTGTGTGCTTACTTGAAAAACCCCTTTTTTGCCTACAAAACAAAAAAACTGTAGAAAGTATGCAAATTCTCTACAAATTCGCTCTGAGACCATATAGAAAATTTGACTATAGATTAACTCAATAATGCAATATACCAAAGAAAAATACTATAACCTACTTCTACTATCAATTTGCGGAAGCTTAAAATTGAGCAAGATTGAGCTGAACACATATAACTAGAAGAAGAAGAATCAATGCACATAAAACACAAAAAATACTCAGGGGAAATTCTCAGCTAAAAACCCCACTATCCTTATTATCATACAAGGTGGAAATACATTAGAGTTATACAAAGCCTTAGCTCTCACAGCTAGTCATCTCTCAGTACAATCCTCTTGGATGCTCATAGGCAATCAAAGCTTCTCACAAGCCTTCTCCTCCACCCTCTAAGCTCCTATTTCCTTGCGTAGTTCCTCTGGGATGATCTCCTTGACCCAGAGGAACAATGCTCTCACACACTGCTCTAACACACTGTCGAAACTACGCAATCCTCAAGGAACCTTACCTTGACTACATGCATGAGTTTCCTTTATAGGAAAACACATGTAACTGATAGTACACTCTCCTCTACATTTAGCTCAACTGGATCTTTCTCCAAATATACATGCATGAGTTTCTGATGAGGGAATCTTCAGTTATCTGGAGTACACTGGTTAAGTGCATGCATGCATCAACTGACTGATCACTCACAATTAGTTCCTCAAATAGTTTGGAACTAATTTAACTAGACTGAATAAGTAAACTAGGCTAACTAATTACAACTCAAATATAACTCTATCTTATCTCCTTAATTAAGGGATAATCTCCTTAATTTAAGTAATAATTGTTGCATGAATTTAGAAAGACTTCTAACTTAAATTTCTCCAACTAATTAATCCATAATGAATTAATTAATTATTTCCAAGCAGTTGGTGAGGCTAAATTCGAATTTTAATTCACAATTTTAATTCAAGGACAAATTAAAATTGGAATATTTTGGATTCTATTTTTATCATTTCTTGTTGCTATTTTCAACAAAAACAAGCACAACCCAAAACGAACAAATAAAATTAATCCAGGCCTTACGAATTAAAGTTAGATTTGTCCAAAAACTAAATATTTTCCTCAATGTTTCTGATTTTCTGAGATCACATTAAGGCATAGTGAAAAAGAGCATACACATGAGAAATTTCCTTTCTTTCTGTTTCTGGTTTGCCCAAATTGTACAGAGTTGCGGCGAAAAGAGCATACTTAGAAATGAAAGGTATAGATCCAATAATATAAAAAAATATAGATGACTATAAATAGAAATAAACAAAGAGATAAATAAATATCGCTGTAAATAAAGACTACATACCTCTAGATCTTAAAAATGACGCAGCCAAGGCTACCAAAAACCTTTTCGAGTGAAATGAAAGGGGTTCCTCACTGGAAAAGATGCTCCGAACATAATATAACAGTCCTCTCGGCACAAAATCGGTAAAAAACAATAGATATAGGAATTGTTAGTCTGATGCAGTTGTGCTGACTTTAGATTTGGATCACCAACGGATGCGACCCTTGAATGACTCCGATATCATGTAGGAATTACACGGTAAGTTCCTTAGATAGAAAAACCAAAGGACACCATTCAAAAACAAATCACAGATCAGTACACCAGTATTCTTGATGTGGTTAAAACCCTCAAAGAGGGAAACATTCTACAGCTTGAGCCAACGCGACCACTTTAGGCAATTTATTAATGTAAAAGAAAGAAAATTTACATAATCTTCTCTCATGAACGGTCACCTAACAAATGACCCTCCATGCTCTTTAAATAGAGATCATGGACCAATCGGGTGTTAAGCCACGGATCAAATGTCGGTAATACTGAGGACAGAATGAACCGTCAGATCACTTCATGTTTAGAACATATCATGACCGTGAGATTGTAAGTTACAAAAAATACATACTAAAGAAACAAACTTCACCTAACTATACACTAGACCAAGTTGTACTTAATTATTTCCTATGTGTTGGAATATCCTAACATTGTTATTCTTCCTGAGGTTATCAATTTCTTCTAATGCAATGATACATTTTTTGTCAAGGTCCACTATGCCTTCAACACTTTCTCCTATTTATTTTCTAGGGCAAAAAGTATAAAATAATTTTTTTTAGAGAGATAATTAATTTCGATGATCCATTTAACATTAATTTAACATATTATCCATTCATAATCATTAAAAAATTTTACAAAATAAATTATCAACCATTAAACCATGAAAGAGAAATAAAAATAACCATGAAACCATGAGACAAAAGACACAAAAATTAGGCCCAAGGCCAGGGAAAAACCCACAAGAGGAAAACCCAAAAGATTATTCCTTATGTGTGTGTGAGAGAGAGAGAGAGAGAGAGAGAGAGAGAGAGAGTAAATCAATACATTGGATACAACATCAATATGATATCCCAACCAATAACCCAGAATAAGAAGAAAACCCAAACCCTCCTAAAATTTTGACCCTCCTTCCTCCTCCTCTTGAAATTCATTGGAAAAAAATCATGTGATAATAGATTGTTGTGTCCAAATAATGGAGGAAGCCTCTCTCTATATAAAATTTTGTGGGGGTTGAATGGGTGCCTCTTATGGGCTAGTCGACCTAAGACAATTTGAGGCTGACCTGTAAATTTTGAGGGAAAATAATAAATTCAAATTTACAGTTTTAATTTTCTTTTTCTTCATTTAATTTTTATTGATAGAAATGCAAGCCGTGACTACAATTTTCAACACTCCCTCTTAGTTAGGGAGGTATTTTCATTCTTTCATCACAAGGAAAGTAGATATCATCAAAATCAAATTTCAATGCTCCCTCTCAGATAGGGAGGTATTATCAAGGTTGCAGAATACATCACATCTCAGTAGAACAATGGTGTCTTGATCCATAGAAGAAGAATAATACACAAATGATGATGGGGGAGATCGATTTACCACAAATAATTCCATGGCAGTCATATTTGACATTGGTAAACATCACACACATCCTACTGGTATCCAAGTCAAGGTCCATGATCGAAAAGGGTATATCATAGATATCATCTCAGATGTACATGACCCATCATAAAGAAAGCTAATAGTTGCATCGTCATCTCATCTCATCTCATCTTAGAAGAATGATATAGAACTACAATAGGGGGATCTATTTACAACAACCAATTCCATGGAAATCATAATGACCTTGGTAAAGATACACACCCTATGTCCACTGACTAACCCTCACCTAACTTGATCCTCAATGATCAAGTGGGAGAACACCTGCATCCAACACTTAGGGGAGATAAAGTTACCAAAACCAAGTCTATGGCATGCACGTCCACCTTTGGTAAATATCATACACCCCTAAGTATCCTCATCCACTAGCCAGATGGGTGGAAATCCCAACAAACTTAACCATGTCCATGGCCCTTTGGTCAATAAAGACAAAAATGTGACTTACGGGTAGGATGCATACTGTGGCATGTACTCAGCCAAGTCCATGGATTTAAAGAGTATCCTCACACCCAAGAGTCTCGCTACTCAATCCCACTTCACCAAGTCCATGTCTAGTCGAAAGAGTCGGAGAGAGAATATTCTGAATGTTCTCGATCGACAATATTCCCTCTCAAGGAAGGATACGTTCTCTTGCACTCTAGGCTGCTCTCTAAAGAACAGTAGAACTTCACTTTCAACAATATCTTGGTGAGAATGTCTGCAACTTTCCCAACTCCTATAGATTCACTACTTTAGTTTTGAAACAAGTCATTGTAAAAGCCTCACTATTTTATCTGTGCTAGATCCTAATCGCTCCCTCTATGTTGGAGCCTTAATGCTCCATTAGTGGCCCTATGTCTGACAATCTTGACTGGATAAATTTTGAAGCCACACTACTTGCAATATAATCGACCAATGTTATTGGAAATACTGGGGGGGGTTGTTAGGCCCCTATACTACTAGTGTAACCCCTTATTGTTATTAGTACAACCCACTTATTATATTGATGTGCCCATGTAGTGCCCATATTGTTACTATTGTGCTCCATAGAAGGCCACTATTATTATTATTGTGCCCTTACATTATTATTGTTATGTCGGCTCTGGTTATGTTATGACCCCTTAGACTCCTATATATAGAAAGGAGGTCTTTTCATTTGTCATCCAGAATTTTCATTTAATGTAATGTAAAGGAGGTTGCCCCTCGAAGAGGCAAATTCTAAGGCGTTGATCTATCTTTTTCTTGAGTGGTTTCATAACATTTGGTATCAGAGCTTTGTATTCTAGGGTTTCGCTGCTCCAAACAGGTCATCGTGGAATTTTCGCTATAAATTTTTTTCTAGGACATTTCAGAAGATAAAACAAAAACCCATTTGAGAAGCAATCATGCTAAATCTCGGATCCAAATTTCAGAGCTGTTCATGCTAGATTTGCGGAGATATGATCTAAGGAAGTTGGTCTTCTTGTAGACTCCTGAATTTCATTCCAAACAGGTCATCGTGGCATGTTCGCTATAACTTTTTTCTGCGATGTTTCAGAAGCGAAAAAACAAACCCATTTAAAAAGACATCGTGCTAAATCTCGGGTCCGAATTTTAGAGCTTTTCGTGCTATATTTGCGGAGATATGAACTGAGGAAGTTGGTCTTTTTGTAGAGTCCTGAATTACATTCCAAACAGGTGACCTAGGGAAAATCGTCATAACTTTCCCTTTGAGCATCGGATTGAAATTTCGTAAGAAGATACAAAAAGAGGACAGACTGTAGTTTTATTTTATATATTTTTTAGAGCCGAAGGTCAAAACAGTGACACGTGGCACTTCATACAAATTCACTCTTCTGGAAAAGGTCTATAATCAGGTCATATTGGGAGATTGTGTATAACTCTTTCTTGGAGAATCCAATTTGGATCAGACTAGTGGCATTGGGAAGAGGACACAGAGGGCTACTACAGGTCACAATTTCAGAACTTAAAGATCCTAAAGTACAGAGTTACAGTCGTTTCAAGATCGAGCTCTTAAAATCAAGAAAAAGCAAGATGAGGAAGTTTGATGGCAAGGATCTCGTAAATTGGATATTTCAGATGGAGCAATATTTTGATCTACATGGTGTACCACTGTTACAAAAGGGATGTATTGCATCTTCATATTTAGAACCAGATCAATTTTTATGGTATGAAGGGCTTTGTTCTCGTAAACAACTTGTTACATGGTCAATTTTCACGGAGGAAATGATGGCACATTATGAGGATACAAAGAGCAACACCTTCTTTAGAGTAACACCACAACAATGGGAAAGAGTAAAAGGGCTTTGTGACATATTGGAAAGCAAAATTATGGAAACCAAGAAGCATACACCTCACAACTATAAAGATGGAAGTGTTGTTTCTCCTAGCCTTCCACAACCTACAAGGGTTACACCACAACAATTGGAAGAAAAAAGAGAAAAAGGGCTTTGTTACAATTGTGATAGCAAATGCACTAAAGGTCATAAGTGTGCTGAGATGAAATTATTTTACATAGAATATGAATAGGAGGAGGAAAAGGATCAAGAATCATCAAAAGAAGAGGACTTATGCCAGGACCCCACCACAGAGAAAGAAGAAATGAATCAGACCATATCTTGTAAAGCATTGGCAAGAATTACCACTCCTCAAACTCTCAAGATAGAAGGACATATCAAGAAGAAAAAGGTGCAAGAAGTGAAAGATCACATCAAGAAAGAAGAAATGAATCCAACCATATCTTGTAATTCATTGGTCGAAATTACCACTCCTCAAACTATCAAGATAGAAGGACATATCAAGAAGAAAAATGTTCAAGAAGTTAAAGATCACATCGATCGTCAAGAAATGAATCCAACCATATCTTGTAAAGGATTGGAAGAAATTATCACTCCTCAAACTCTAGAGATAGAAGGACATATCAAGAAGAAAAAGGTTCAAGCAGTGAAATATCACATCGAGCATCAACAACTAGTTCTCCAACTTTTAAAGGATAACGCCACTTCAGTGAAAAATCAAACAAAACAACAGGGAGATCAACATCGTAGTGAAAAATGTTTTGATGTACGTGATTGGGTATTTTTACTACTACATCTCAAGAAAGCTATTTATGAGAAGGAAATGTTGGCAATACTACATGCACTTAGAAAATGGCGACCTTACCGAATGGGAAGACTCTTCAAGGATGAGGATGTGGAAGCATTGTTTTGTGCTATTTCTATTATCCAACCAAATTGGATAAGTGAAGCAATGGATGAATGGAAGAAGGACAAAGAAGTATGGCCACTTATTCAAAAGTTGCAAAAGATCCCAATTCAAACAATATTGCCAAAAATTGAAGAGGAAGGAAAAATCATATTGGAACCTGGAGCAGTCACTGAAACAAGAACCCGACAGCTACGAAATCAATCAATTTCAGAGTATCTCATAAGGTGGAAGAACTTACCAGCTGAATATTCCACATGGGAGGAGGATTTTATACAAAAGCATCAAGAACTACTCAAGCGTTGAGGACAACGCTTTTTGAAGGAGAGGGGCATGTTAGGCCCCTATACTACTAGTGTAACCCCTTATTGTTATTAGTACAACCCACTTATTATATGATGTACCCATGTAGTGCCCATATTGTTACTATTGTGCCCCATAGAAGCCCACTATTGTTATTATTGCGCCCTTACATTATTATTGTTATGTTGGCTATAATTATGTTATGACCCCTTAGACTCCTATATATAGAAAGGAGGTATTTTCATTTGTATCATCCAAGAATTGTTCATTTATGTAATGTAAAGGAGGTTGCCCCATCGAAGAGGATGAATTCTAAGGCGTTGATCTATCTTTTCTATCTTTTCTTGAGCTGGTTTCATAACAGATTTCTACTTGGTTCTACCAAAAACTATATAAGCAAAATTATTTTTCTTTTCTTTTCATAAACACTCCACACACACTCAAAATCTAAAAAGACTAGTAATGCTTATGATTATTGTTTTGAGGCTTCTGCGATTAGTACTTTGAAAATGCTCATGACGCAAACTAACCTAATGAAAATTTAAATGATGATCCAAGGTCCTATGTACTCACAACATAAGTGAAAGTGTTTCTTTATAAGGCCAATAAGCGAACTTGGCAATGAAGAGGGCACAAAATTTAAAAACAAATTTCCATCAATACCAAGCAAAACAAATCGAAAAAAAGATCACAATTGTTTAGAAAACAAAACCAAAAGAAACCAAAGAACCAAAGGCTGGGAAAGAAAAAGAAAGGAGAAAGATATGTTTTTGTCTTTTTTTATTTTAAGGAAACTAAAGAAACTTTTGAGGTCACAAAAAGTACTAAATTCCAAAGATGAGAAACAAGCACAGGGAGCCCTTATACCTTGCAAGTTATAAAACTCATTAATAACTAAAACTTGAAACAAGAAGGATTACAAGCTCACACAAACTGACCCGAAGAGTAGTAAAAGACTTCAACAAAGTGACAAAATGTCAAGAAAGAAAAACTCTCAAGATTGCCAAAGAGACACTTCAAAAAGTATGAAAAACAAGAAGGTCTAACAAAAAGGAAAGCAGAGAAGCGCAATTTGAAATCTGGGTTATAAACGAAATCAAAACCAATTTCTTGTTCTAGAAAACTAGAACTTCCAAGAACTTCAGATAGAAGCCTTGAAGCCAAGACACAAACCAAAAACTTGCTCCAAAATAAATCCTAGCCCAACTAGGGTTTTCACTGAGAAGGAGATTTGAAAATGAGAACTTGCAAGAGAAATGAGTTTTGTAGACAATGGATGACCAAAACATAGCAGAAGTCACCAAGAAATAGACCTAACTGAGCAAAAATATTTTGAAAGAATAATCCAAAGTTATGTATATGTGATTGTGTAAAGATACAAAGGCATGGACATGTGTTTCAAACAAAGGAAACTTCCGTATACGTGGGTCTAATTGAGGAAACTAGAGTCTATATGTGACTGTACTCAAGAAAACAACGTATAAAAGAATCAAACGAGAAAAACTAAAATCAAGGCCTGATCTAGAAGACCAGACTTGATTTGTGGGAAGCTAATAAGTCAAATAACATTGTGAAAGCAAGCAATCAAGAAAACAAACCATGTTTGAGAATAAACAAGCCAAACTAGGAAAAATAAGAATGTTTTCCCCAATGGAGTTGACAATTCTGTTGTGGGTGGGAACACCTTAGGGTCTTGGGTTGAAAACCCCAATAGAGCGGAGGGAAAACAACAACAATAAATGGTTAGACAAACAATCTAAATGCTTATACTACTGAACTGGGAAGAGTTGACCTTACCCGTAGGTCCTACGTTTGGGTAGATCGTGTAGGGTTCAAACCCTCTGCTTCCTCTGATGCCTTTGAAACATATAAATTATCCAAGCAAAGCATATATAAAAACAACAACGTAAAGCATATCCATGATATATACATTAGATCATATAAGAAAATGAATGATTATGCATTAATATAAGATTTATAAATAGATCACAACATGTATCAACACATAAACATGATAAATATCAGGAGAAAAATATCATTTCTTTATTGATGTGAGCTACAAGAAAGGTGCAAAACTACAACTTGAGTCCTCCATCTCTAAGTGGAACCATCCTTTGGATCCATCCTATCTCGGCCTCAACAATATTCCTCCATCACCGTACACAAGGATATGACAAGAGGGATGAGGTATATATGAAAAGAGGAAACAAGAGTTTCCTAAAGCTTGGGGAGTGTAGAAGGCACATGGAATTGTTCACACCCAATCAGGGATCAATACAATATAATATCAATATCTCATCTCTTCTCCTCTTTAGAGATTCCCATGGAGGTTTATTTATACTTCTCTAAATTGGTTTTTTCATTTGGGAAACAGTTGGGCCACAGGCTATAGTAGGTGAGTAACAGTTAAAACCCATAAAATTCACAGCAAATTAATGAGATTTATTATTTTTAAGAATTTTAACACATATACATGGGTTGGGTATATGATGACCCGCATGTACATGCTTTTAACATAGGGAAAAGTAGTGCATAGGAAATAGAACATTGTTTTTTAGATTTTGGACCAAGTTTGGGAAGGAAGGGTTTCCCTAGGCCATAAACATATCATCAAATCTACCAAGAGTGGTAAATGGTTATATAACATTGAGATATTTGTTTGACCACCTGAATATGAACACGAGACAAGCTAGATGGCTGGCCACGATTAGTGAGTTTAACTTCGAGATGAGGTACATCAAGGTAAAGGAGAATAGGGTATCACATGTTCTTAGAAGTAAGCGACAATTAAATCACTTAGCAACTATGAGATCCTATGGGACAAACCTACAGGATAGGATCTTGCAAGTAAGTTATTAGGATGTCAGCTATATGGAGATTGTGAATAGGTTGCAGTAGAGTATAGGTACATTTACAGGTAGTGGTATAGTTATAGGTACATGTGCAAGTATAGGTATAGGTACAACTAGTGGCACATGTATAGGTACAGGTACAGGTACAGGTACAGGTACAGGTACAGGTACAGGTGCAAAATATATGAACTATTGTCTTACAATGGATGGATTAGTTAGATTCATAGACATGATATATGTTCCAGATAGTAGTGAGCTCAAGAATGTGATATTGAGGGAGTTTCATGTGAAACCTTATTTAGGTCACCTATGTTATCAAAAGATAATGACTACAGTGAATAAAATTTATTATTGGCTGAATCTGGAGAAGGATGTGGTAGATTTTGTGGCTAGGGGTTTTAATTTATTGCATGTGAAGGTAGAGTGTAAGCATCTAGGTGGACTAATACAGCGGATTACGACCCCAAAGTTTTCCATGGAATTTATCACAAGTTTGTCAACGACAATGAAACAAAAATGATTCCATCATGGTTTTTGTGGATAAGTTGACAAAGGTTGCACAATTCATTCCAGTAAAGTATTCATTCTCATCTAGTGATGTAGTACAAGTGTTCATCAGAGATGTGGTCAGATTGCATGGTGTTCTGAAGAAGATTTTGTCAGAAAAGGATGCAAAGTCCACTTTCAAGTTTTGGAAGGCATTGTTTGTAGGTTTGTGCATAGAGTTGGCCTTGAATAAAACTTATCATCCACAGATAGATGGACAGATAAAGAGGGCCAACAAAGTATTGCAAGACATGTTGAGGATGTACGTGATGCATCAACAAAAAACGTGGGAAGAGCATATTCCACTGGTAGAGTTCGCTTACAGAAATGGGTATCAATAATATTTGAAGGTGAGTCTGTTTGAGGTATTGTATGGGTGTATTTTCAATACTCCCATCAGTTGGAGTGATATAGCTGACATGGTGTTGAATGGACTGTAGATGTTGGTGGAGATGGAACAATAAATACAGGTTATAAATAAGAATCTAAAGGAAACACATGATATGCAGAAGAGCTATGTAGACCATAACCGGTTGTTCAAGGAGTTTCAAGTTGGGGAACATCTGTACTTGCACATCAAACAAAAGGAGACTTCCTTACAGATTTGATCATTTGCCAAGCTAGCACCATGGTTTTGTGGACCCTTAAATATTGTTGAGATGATTGGGCCAGTGGCCTATCAACTTGCACTGTCTTCGACACTAAAAGTCCATGATGTTTTCCATGTGTCATCTATTAAAAGGTATGTCAAAGATGTTTCTCATGTGATTGATTGGTTTTTATTGCAGGTGGGACCATATGGAGGTTTCTAGGCAGAGCGTCAATGTATATTACTAAAAAATGTTCTCATGCTTTGGAACCTAGCAATCAATAAGTTTAAAGTGCAATGAAAGAACTTTGGGACCGATGAAGCTACATGGGAGATGACGGATCAAACGAGGCCTATATGTCATTATTTTCTAGTGTAGGCAAAGAATTGTTGGTATGATGTTGTGGTATATGTTTTGATACATGATTGATGATTTTTTGGTATATGTACATATGTATATGGATGCAAATAATACCATGAAATATATTATAAAGCTCCAATAAGCGGTATGGGTGACATCCCATTATGATGTTATGCTTGTTATGTTTTCATGTTGGTTTGCTTCTTAGCAGGGTGATCATTGTAAATATTACATTGAGCTATGTTATAAAGATCCATGGGCAGTATGTTTGTTTTTCAGCAGTTTTGCTGAGGTGTAGGTGTGGTTGAACATGAGGATGGTGTCCCCGAAGGGGGAGGGAATTGTAACAAACCTTGTGAAAATTCCATGTAATAAAAGTTAATAAAGGAGAAAATAATAACCGTAGTTGATGGGACACTTATTCCAAGCTGAATGTTGGGAATAACATCCTAGTGTGGGTCTTCGTCAGTTTATTATGGCTAAGGAAATTGGCAAAAGGAAATGTTTAAGGATTTGGAAAGGAAAAATGACATTTTTGGCAAATTTATTTATGAAAATAATAGAAATTAGGAGAAAAAAAAAGTGAAAGGTAACAAGTTACATGTGAGGAGTAAATTGAAGGAAAATAATGGAAAACGAAGAAAATAGAGGCCTAATTGAGAAAAAGGCTTCTCAA
The DNA here is from genome assembly GCA_000404065.3 of Pinus taeda. Classification (NCBI taxonomy): domain Eukaryota; kingdom Viridiplantae; phylum Streptophyta; class Pinopsida; order Pinales; family Pinaceae; genus Pinus; species Pinus taeda. Next base: position 21,322 of record APFE031097888.1, read on the forward strand.
GATTAGTTTGCAACCTTCTCTCTCTCTCTCTCTCTCTCTCTCTCTCTCTCTCTCTCTCTCTCTCTCCCCCTCTCTCTCTCTCTCTCTCACACACACACACACACACACACACTCTTGGACACTTAAGTTTTCCTAGAGCATTAAGGCATTGGATTAAGAGAGGAAAATAAGGCAAGAGGAAGCATAAGTCAAGCAAGGAAGAGAAGGATCAAACAACTTTAGCAGTATTCTTTTGCGTGTGTGTTTTCCTTTACAAATCTATTAGAAATTGGTTGAAATTATTTGTGTTTCCTAGTCATACAATTCATATGATATAAGTCATTGTACTTCATTCCTTCTCTCAGTACATAGTGATTCCATATGTCCACATAGTGATTCCCTATGTCCTAGTTCGTATTCGTTTCATTATACCAATACACACTGTTGAAAATGCAACAAGAAAATCCTAGTTTAGTTTTGTCCTTGAATTAAATTGGGAATAAAATTGTAATTCCATATCTCATGACAAATTGTATTAGTTAACTAAGTTATTTTGACTTAGTTGGCTCAGTTAATTCGAGTTGAAGGTATAGTTTGAGTCATATAGAGAATCTCCTACTTTATAGGAGTGTTGGCTGAGTTTATTTTGAGTTGTAATTAATTAATTAAGTCTAACTGTGTTAAATTCAGTTAAACTAGTTCCAAGTATTGGAGGAACTAGTGGGAGATATAGTAGTGTGGTTCTTCCTGTAGTGGAGTTTGATGTTGCCTATAGTGATCAACCAGTAAACTAATGATTCAATCATAAATGACTCATGCATGTCAAATCTAAGAGTTACCCTGGTGCGATTGGAGTTGACAGACAATGTACTATCAGTTGTATGATCATCCGAATTGTACATGTGGTGCATGCAGCGAGAGGAAGGCCTATGAGGATTGTGAAATTCATATTGAGGATTTTTTATAATTAATATGGTGTTAATTCCCAAGGAAAAAATGAAAGGAAATAAGGGCTTGGGCAAGCAAAAAATTGGTTAAGTATTGGCCTCGGCTTGTCTAGGAAGCTGTGATACAGATAGAGATAGTGCAGAGGTGGCTCACGCTTCAACAAGGAATTGTAATATTCTCATATAACAAGGGTTTTTAGCTATGGGTTTCCCCAAGAAATCATTTTGTAATGTGTTGATTGAATTCTTTCTCTTGTATGCTTCGTGATTTCATGATCATTTAATTATTTCCAATAATGAGAAGAGTAGATTCAAGTCTACTGTTTTAGCAATTACAATTAGCAATTTGAATCTACAAGGAATATTTACATGGTATTAGAGCTGAAATCACTATAGAAGAGAAGAATACGATTTTGTCGTATGCCAGTGAAATCAAATTTGCAGTATCATACTTTAGAGCTAGTAGGATGTCGTTCTACAGATTGAGACTCAAATATGCCCCTAATGGTAGTTTGAACTATATTTCTTGGAAGGACAAGATGGAGGTAGTATTTAAAAACAACGGGCTTAAGGAATTTGTTACAAAGATATTCCTAAGCCTACAATAGTTGATGCTCGAGATCTCGCAGAATGGAGAAAATGTGTTGCAAAGGCAAGAAGGATTATCCTAAAAGGAGTTTGAGATCATATTGTCTCAAACCTCCATGGTAGGGAAGCTCCATATGCAATGTGGAAGGTGTTGACAGAGATATTTCAAAACAATAGTGACCACTACTATTTTTCTTTCAACAGTACCTCCATCCTATCCTTCCAAGAAATATAGTTCGAACTACCCTCAACTCAAACCTCAATTGTAGGGAAGCTCCGTATGCAATGTGGAAGGCCTTGATAGAACTTTTTCAAAACAAAAGTGACTATAGGAAGTTGGCACCAAAGGAAAACCTCAGAAAAATCAAGATGGAGAAGGGAGACATAATACCAAAGTACTTGACCAAGTTCACCCAATGTTAGGGTGAGCTTGGAAGTGTTGGTGTTACAATTGCTGAAGACGATCTCGTTAGCCTAGCACTTCTAGGCCTTCCCAAGATTTGAAATAGCTATTAAGACTCAGTTAATGGGAGGGAGAAGATAATGGAGTGGGAGCATCTCCAGTCTGACTTGGTGCAAGAAGAGATAGATTGAACACTAGATATGGATCTTCATCTAAGCATGATGATGAGGAGAACTATGCCTTAGCTGGAAACAAGAAGAAAGGGAAAGGGAATTTATCCCATTCCAAATCCGATTCTAGGCAATGTGGAAAGAAGAATGTCAAAGATTAATTTTTTTCACTGTCACGAACTAGGACACTATGCCCTGAAGTGTCCCTACGAGAAGGGTGGTAAGAAGCCCTTAGGAGTGGCAAGCGAATCTCTTGCTTCAAAATTTGTGATGGATTTCACCCTCATTTCTTGCATGGTGACATCAGTGATGGGTAGTATGTGGTATCTTGATGGTGGAGCTTCATTCCATATGACTGATAAAACATAATTCTTCAATGACTTAGAGGAGAAGGACCTACAAATGCACTTTGAAATGGGAGGTGATGGGAGGTATAACGTGACTAGAATTGATACTCCTACATTTTAGAGGGAATTTGGTTCTCCTCCCACATTAAAACATGTTATGTATGTTTCAGGTTTGAAGAAGAATTTGGTTTCGGTTGCCATGTTGGAGGACGTGGCTATGATGTGATAGTTAGTAAGGGAAAGGCTTTACTTCCTCACATAGCCTTAGGAAAAGTGAAGCATATCGGGATTTGGGTTAAGAACATCTACAAATTGGATGTAGAAGACTGTACAACTTTGAGCATAAAAGTAGCGAAGGTGCAAGGCTGAGACATCAGTGAGTTGTGGCATAGGAGATTGGGTCACTTGCCCACAAAGATTTGAAGATCATGCAACAAATTTCTATAGGACTTCCCTAGGGTCCACTAGGGCAGAGAGACACATGAAAAGGATGTACATTTTGTAAGTACACCAAATATACCTTTCATGATAAGGACAGTTGATTGCGAGCGATCCTTGAAAGAGTTCACTAAGATTTGAGTGGACCATTCATCAAAACCTCTACACCCAAGCACAGGTATTATGTCATATTTCTAGATTGTTTTTATCGTAAGTGCTAGATTTTCTTCATACATAAGAAAGATCAGACGTTTGCTAAATTTTGTGAATTTAAAGCACTTGTTGAGGAATATATTGGCAAGAAATTTAAATATCTGAGGAGCGGTAATGGTGGAGAATATGTGTCAAATGAATTCAAGAAATTATGTACATCAAAAGGCATTCGACGAGAGTTAATAGCACCCCATAACCCACAATAGAATGGGGAGGCTAAAACCAAAAGAAATAAGTATTGTGGGAGCTTCATGGGCAATTTAACATGATCAGAGCCTATCATTGCACTTGTAGGCTGAAGCATGCAACGCAACGGTATATGTATAGAACTGTTGTGTTGTACAACAACCCCCCATTTCATAATTTTTTTATACAAAATCATAATATGAAATGGGTCCCTTCTAAAATAAGCTTAGATATGTAAATAAATTAGTATTAACCCATTATAAGAAAAACCCTTATCAAAAGGCTTACTGTAAATGAAAAATTTTAAAAGCCTTCTGAATAGAAATAAAGTGTGGCTTTAAATTATTATAAAACTCTTCGTTATTGTGATAAAGCAATCGGAAGATTGCATATCGCAATAAAAAAGGAAACATATCCAAAGACACATTCATTCTCTCCGATCCAAAAAGGTAATTGCAATCAAAAGATCGGAAAAGTTAAATGCCAAAGCAGCAATGTAATAGAGCCTCTCAACTTCTCCAATGCGATAAAGCATATCGCCATTGGCAATCGTCAATAACAAGTCAACACATGATGGGAGGCAGACTTGAATCCTCCAATGTGATAAAGCATATCGCAATCGGCAATTGGCGAAGTCGCATTGACACAGTAATAAAACCTGAACCCATTCCCGATTGTGATGCATTAATGAGGTGCATATCTCGAGAACATATTTAAAATGTTTGGATGCATTGTATCACCTTTCGGTGATTGGATATGTTTAAAAAAAATTAAAGCCTTTCCTTTCACGTTACTGATTGTTGATTTGTGAATTATCAATGATTATCCACCAGAGAAATCTAAGCAATGCTTGAATGAATCATTCGGCATATAAATGACATGATGGACATTTAAAACCTCCTTTACGATGATTGACAGGTTAAATGACTAATCAATGAAGTAGTTAAGGGTAGATATTTTATTTAGATTTTATCCATGGAAATCTTACTATAATCCGTTATCACCTTCTAATCAACATAACTCTTTTCCATTATCATATTGATCTATAGTAGCATTTCTATGTATCATGGCTTTTCCAATCGCTTGTGCAGAAATTCGCTAAAATTAGAAATTTGAAACAAATGGGAAATAAATCAAAGAAATCTACAGAAATAGTGTAGCTAGCCAAGGATCCTGGACCAAGCAAAAAGGGGTTAATCTCAGACACTACATGCCCCGGTCTTCGAAATACTAGCTGGGAGAGCATCTACAATCTAATAGAAGCAGAGGATCCTGATGAAATATCAGAAGATGCCGCAGCTAACTCAAGTAACAAATTAGAAGCATCTCTCAAAGATTTATCTTGTTCATATTTGCATAGAATAACAGCACAAGAAAAATTCCTCCCATATATTGATGTAGTGAGATGGGTGGTAGAGGAAATTCCAGTTTCGAACAGAACATTTTGCATAGTTGACGGGAGGATATTTGGCTCATTCCAGCCTGATGATCTAAGGAAAATGTATCACTTGTAACCTAAGCCTGAAAAGAGGAACAACAAAGCCTTCCTTGACAAATGAAAACGAGTCAGAATCATTCCCAATTAAGCAGTGGAGACATAATCCTAAGAAGCACAAACACGAATCATCAAGTAAGCACTCTGTGGACTCATTGGCTTCTCCTAACTATTATGTCAGTGCTATGATGTGTAGAATGTGGGGAATACATGACTCTACTAAGTTCACCATTGACATGGTCCCTCTAATGGAGGCAGTAGTCAATAGTTATGTGATGGATTGGGCAAACATTTTGTCCGACAAATTACCCACAACAATTCTCGAATTCAGATCAAATTCACGTCAACCTATTAGGACCATTCCCCCTTTTTATTATAGTGCTTTTATTATGAATACTCTTTGTTTTAACTCTGAATATCCAGTACTCAGATGGGGATGGACTCCCCAAGACCCTAATCCAATCCATATTTATCATCAAATGTTATGGAAGGCTCACTACAAAGATCATTTGTACAACATTTGCAATTATTTTATGTTGCCTGTCTACTATGCTATTTTTTATAAGCCTGCCCCCATGATTTCTGAAGAAGCAGGGATCGACTTGACTGTAGTAGCTAATTGGTTCGGAGAAGAAAAATTCACTTATATAAGGCATTTTGGTAGCCATAAAAAACCCCATGTCCTTCCCCTATATGTGCCTGATAAGCTATTAGCTCGAGAATTGGCCTACCAGATAACAACAGAAGGGACATCCAAAACCCTTAGAAATTCCAAGAAATAGGCATGGCCTACATTTCCTTTAAGGTGTGATGTTTTCACTCTCCATGATTACAGACATGCAGAAAGGAGATAGAAATAATAAAAAGCTCAATCTTGCAATAATTCCCAACAGACAATATGATCCAAGAAAATTTTCCTATAATGTTCTTGAACAAGCCAAACTTGCAAAGTTTGATCATGAAAAGGATGACTTTGATGACCTATTTTCCTCAGCATAATCATTATTTCAGGTAAAATCATTGGCTAGGATCAAGTATCAAGATGAAGGGCTGGAAGAGTTTAATAGGCTTAGAGAATAGAGGTTGCAAACTCTACCTCTAAACTTATTAGCCACCACCCCTGCAATCTAGCCAAGTGAGCTTGAACAAAAAACTATTGACAAATCTCCTACTGTGGAAAAAATTCCTGAGAAAGGTAAAGCACCAAAATAGGAGAAAGAACAGGGAAAAGGTAGTGAACACATAGATATAGATACTCAAATTGATCCCAAGCTCCTTAAAGAATGGCAATAGTTTAATTGCATTATAAGTAATCCAGAGAATTCACGGGGTTTTAGCACGCCTGAAGTGACAATTTCTCACAAGCCAACAACAAATATGGTTCCAACTAAAGGAACCAGTTGCCTACCCATAAGTCAAGATGTGGAGATAATTCCTAAAGATCCATCAGATGAAATTGTTTTGCATATAGAAGAAATACCACCTTTAGATGTCTTCTACAACCCTAAGCATAGGGCTATAGTAAAAATACAAAGGAAAAAGAGAAGGATTGATCAATCTTCTCTTTTACCTGCACAAACAAAGATGGCTAATGTGGCATGGAAAGAAGAATTCAATCCTTCCGAGGACCTCACAAAAATCGCTCAATATGTCGGGGCTTACTCGGTAGCCACTATGGATAAAGCATTAGAAGTGAGAAATTTATTCAAGGAAAAAGACTAGATAATTGTTTCATTGGAAGCACAGTTATCTGAAAGATAGAAGAGAATAGAGCAATTAGAACAATAGTTAGCAACACAACAGCAAGTAAACAACCAACTAAATGAGCAATTGCTCAACGAGAAGTAGAAGATAGACCAAAGTGTAGTACAGAAACAAAAGGAGTTATGCTTAGCATTGGCCAAGCTAAAGACAATGAATGAACAAATGAGCAAAAACAAATATGATAAAATCGCTCAACTATCACCACAGATAGAAAAGTTCAAGATTTTTCCTCAACCAGCAAAGTTCAGGTCCGAATCTCTCCAGATCAATAAGGCATTAACTAAACAGTTAAATTTACTATGTCATAATATTTCCCTTGATGAGCCCCTCTGTGAGATTTCTTCATCAATGATTAGCAAATTAGTTGACGCAAGATAGAATTTGGAACAGGTCGATGAGACATTAACAAACTTTCTTGCCTAGCAAGAAACCAGTGAAGGGAAAGCTACACATCTGCCTAAAATTATAGAATCACACAAGGAAATTATTTTCTTAGAATGGAAATCACAATTGATGAAAGCAAAAATGGAAACTTCAAGATGTAGATCGAAAACTCGTAATTTGATTGAGTTAATTAATGATACTCTCTATCTATCTAATCTAATTTCATAGTGCGCTCCAGGTAAACTACCATCAAACAAAGCATTGGAACAATCATGTAAACAGGATTTAGAACACAAGGAGAGATTAATAGCAGGCATCCAAAAGTTTAACTTGGGACACCTTTTGGTTCTTCCTAGTTAACCCATATAGTCATAGGGCAACACTGAAATGCTTAATCGATGCAATCAGTTACATGATTTCTGAAATTCATGATGCTACATATTTAGCCCAACTGCATTCATGTTTGAGTCACCCTCCAGAATTGCAACCAATGCTTGCTATCTGCCAGATCAAGCCAAAGGATGACCGGCCGAAATAGTGAATCATTCTACCAACTGCAAGCAAGCCTATTTCGAGAAGATTTTGATGATTTGGTTATGCCACCTAATAGCATTTTATTTCATAATCAGTTAGCTTAGATAGTATTTATAGACCCTTTCATGTCTTTAGAAAGGGTCCTCAATTTTTGTATAAAACTTGGATTAGGAAGTCATGCTATTGTGCTTCTCATATATTTTTTGATGAAGACTGGGCCTACATTCTGAATTTTAATGAAGAATACTTTGATGAGCTATGCACTACTGCTTTTTGTAAGAGTATTTCTAAGTTAGAAGACAGAATCAGAATGTGTTGATATCAGGAGGGATCCAAATTAAATATGGTACTATTATCTATGTCTTTGCTCCATTCTTTTATATGAATCAACATTTATTCAATATTGCTATCATTGGATATATGTATGTGTTTTAAAAACAGTCCTTATATTTATCACTATTGAATGTTTAAGGAATTTTATTCTTTCAATCATGTTTATGTCAATGATATATGAAGAATAGTGTAATAATGTTTTAATGATTACTTTGTTCAACTACTTGAACAAATTAATTATCATATAGATGAATGTCTTTGTTTATCAATGGAGTCATCTATATGCCTATTTGTAGATAAAGATCATCAAAAGTTGCACTTAAGTGGCAATATCCCGGGATAGATTAGTTGTTTATAATTTTGCATTGTAGAATAAATCATCCATCCATTATCATTAGATAATATAAAATCAACCACTTATCCATCCTATTTACAAATCATTGCGAAACTGGTCCCATTATATCCATTCGGAGCCACCATACCAAATAGAAAAGGAGTTGCCTTTAAGGTCTGGACCGGGTGGTTTTCCCTGATGTTGATGCAACTATTTTTGAGGCATCAGCATTTTTGGCACTAGAAGGAGGGAATGAACTATGAATGGCGAGAAAACCCAAACCTACAAACCATTCTGAGAGTAAATCTCCCTCCACCTCACCTCCGACCTCTCCTTTGCATGCTGGAACTCCAGTCTTCAAACGAGAAGAAGAGGAGACAACTACCATTGCTCAACACCAAAATATCCCATAATGATTAATTCGAGTATCCTGAAGTTCAATCTCTTATCCATAAACTTCAAGTCTTTTCAATATCCCCACAGAAATCTGAGATATCTCAAGGCAGTGAGACTGCACAATTCATTCCACCTCACCACCTCACCAAACTTAAGAGTGGGAATCTTGGTATTGAACCTATTGAGTTGCATTTACCTGAAGGAAAAGGGCAATAAAAACAACTGAAGGATCTGATAGTGAGACTATCTCATCATCATCCATTTCATCTTCTCCAGTGTGAAGTCAGCCATCCACTCCTCCATTACACATTGTTTTTCAATAGGGATCAGGAACTTCAACATCTCAACCACCTTAAACTTCCATATCTTCTCCTTCCCAACCATCTAGAACTTCATCAACGATATCATCTAGTATTAGTTCTACAATGGCTCAGAATCCATGGGATAATCCTAGTGTAGTCATGATGCCTGCACCATTACATCCATTGCCATCACACCCTCAAAAATGGTTGCCGAAATTTAATCCAGATGCAGGAATACAAGCCAATGAGTATATTAACAACTTCATGTTAACTTAAAAGGAGTGATAGAGGAATCTGTTGTTGTTAGGCTTTTCCCTTATACCTTACAAGGATCAGTTGGGTCTTGGTATTTTTCCTTGCCCTTAGGATCAATTACAAGTTGGAACATTTTTCAAGAATAATTCTTAACTAAATATGGTGATGACAGATCTCTAGCAACGTTAATCAATGATCTCTCGAATCTCAGGATAGAATCTAAAGAACCTATAAAGGAGTTCAATTCACGGTTTAATAAACTCTTGAATAAGATTCCAACTGCCTCTAAACCTAGCAAGCAAATCAGAAGTGAATGGTACATAACAACTTTACCTTCAAATATAGCTATTTTTGTAGATAGAGTTGCAAAACCAGCTCTAGCGGAAAACATGAAAGAGGCACTTGTTGTAGAGAAATACATTATTGCTTTAGAAAAGAAGGCTGCTCTTGAAGACAGAAAATCCAAAAAAGTTTCTTTCAAAGATGATTCAAAGAAGAAAATGCCAAAAGACCCATATGATATGGAGGGTCTCCAAAAGGTTCTCAAAACTATATCAAACGAAATGGTAGAAAAAAAAAAAAGTACCTAAGAGTTCAACAAAAAGGCCATTTAGGAATTTAGAAAAACCAGAATCAAAACCACCAAATGCTATATCCAATGCAGACTTAGATCCCGAAGAGGATGAAGAGGAAGAAACAATTTTATCATCTGAAGAACCTAAAGAAGAAGAGGCTGTAGAATGTGATGGGATGTGGGACTTTATTTTGTCTAATTCTAATAGAGAAAATGAATAGGAATCTTTCCCTGTAACTACCAGGAGTAAGGGTACTCCTTAACCTATTCAAATAACTCAGAAGAAAAGGAATGCAGGTACTACTGCTGCCAAAGAAAAAGTTCCCACAAAGAAATCTACAGTGATACCATCCCAAAATCAACCATCAACTTGAAATCCACCTCCAACATCTAAAACATTAGTAGTTACAGATTCTATGGACTACAACATTATTGAAGACATGAAGAAAACAGAGGAAAATATCACTATGTTTGAGCTTAGTAAAATAAAACATCAACAAAAATTGTTGCTTAAGGAGTTATATGTTGTACCTTCTTCTCCTCTTCGCAATGTTGTATTGTCCAAAGCTGCTAATGAAGTAGGTAAACCACCTCCTGGTAGAGTAGAAGCTACTGATGCTATTTTAATCGAAGATAGATCAAATTTTCATAACCCTCCTTTCCTCTTAACCTACGATATCTATAATAGAAATCTACACAATTGTTTGATTGACTCAGGGGCTTCCTCTAATATAATGCCAACTTCAGTTTGTTCCAAACCGATCATCGAACCCCAAAATTCTGCAATTCATATTGTCCAGTTGGATAGAACTAAGGTCCAGGTTTTAGGAGAAATCAACTCAGTCACGATTAGGTTATCAGTTGATCCAAGAGTGGTTCAGATAATTAATATTTTAATCGCTGGTATACCTCAATTCTATGGCTTGATTTTGAGTAGAGACTGGTTTGAGAAACTTCATGGTTATATTTCCACCGATTGGTCTCATATGAGGCTGCCTTATAAAGGAAAGCCAAATCAGATCAAGATTGATTGGGAGAAACACATGACCCATACTGTTACTAAATTTGAACAAGAAAATCACCAATAGCATTCAATAACAATATTTTGGGGAATTACTCATCTGAATAATTCTTTTGCAACTTTACAGCTCAACCATCACCTTTCTCAGTTAATAATTTCACATCCCAAATAAAAAAAAAATCACAAATAGATACATCAAGATGTGCTAAAATTGCTGAGGAAACTGTAAATAAAACTGTAGATAAATCTTTTTTTTGGTCGTTATATTTTGATGGGTCTAAATCTAGTGAAGGTGCAGGAGTAGGATGTATTTTAGATAGTCCTGAGGGAGAAAAGACCATGTTATCATGCAGATTGGAATTTGAATGCACAAACAATACAACTGAATATGAAGCCTTAATTCAATGACTCTACAAAGAAATCGATCTTAAAGTTCAATATTTGAAAGTGTTCGATGATTCAGAAATTGTTATAAAACAGTTCAGGAATACAATTCATTGCCTTTCTAATCACCTTAAACACTATCAGTCTTTGGTACAAGACCTTATATCTCAATTTTTAGCATTCAATATTTCTCCCATCCCTAGATCACAGAATGTAGGAACATATTCACTAGCTAATGTTTCCTCCAAGCTCCTTCCACCTGAAGATTACAGCCCAGACAGATTCTCAGTAGAGTTAATTTTTAGACCATAAATTCTTCATAATGTCACTAATTGGCAAGTGTTCAATCACGATGGAGACATTTTAAATTTCTTAGCTTCTGACAAGTCCTATGATGATCAAATTATTGATTAAAGTGACCATGACCTTCAAATGAAGGAAAATCTTGAAGAAAACTCAATACCTAATCCAGTGGTCAAGCTTGAAGATCTTTATGACATCAAAGACAGGTTTAAACAGGTTACTAATTCAAAACTCTAAAGTTCTACTTTGATATTTGAATTCATAAACCTAGCTATAGAGCATAATCCACAAAACATCAATTTGGGATTAGGACTCTCATTAGAAGAAATAATTGCATTCATTAAATTATTACATAAATATAAAAATGTCTTTGCTTGGAAATATGATGATTTGAAAACATACAATACATCCATCATTCATCATACTATTCCAATGTTATATGAACAAAAGCCAGTACAATAGAAGTTAAGGAAGATTCATCCTAACATAGAGAGTCAAATAAAAGCTAAATTAAACAAACTCTTGAAAGCTAAAATAATATTTCTTGTTAGACATTCAAAGTGGGTGTCCAATATGGTGCCAATAAGGAAGAAAAATGGCGACATTAGAATTTGTATCGATTTCAGAAATCTTAACAAATCAAGCCAAAGCATAACTTCCCTTTACCTACCATGGAGCAGACACTCCATTCAGTAGTTGGTTCTGAATTAATGTCCTTTTTAGATGGTTTTTCAGGGTATAACCAAATTTTCGTACACCCTGATGACAAACTCAAAACTACTTTTAGAACCAAGTGGGAACTTATGCCTACCAAAAACTGCCTTTTGGATTTATCAATGCTAGAGCTACATTCCAAAGGGCGATGGACATAGCATTTAAAGGATTCATCAATAAATCAGTAGTTGTCTATTTAGATGATATTATTGTATACTCCAACAAAAGATCAAATCATTTACATGATTTGAAACAAATCTTTGAACACTGCAAAAGGTATGGTATCTCACTCAATCCAAAGAAGTCCTTTTTTGCTCTTAATCAAGGTAAGCTCTTGGGCTTCATTGTTTCAAAGAACGGCATTTATATTTATCCAGATAGAATCAAAGAGATTTTTGATATTCCATTCCCTCACAATAAAAAATCCATGCAATCATTTTTAGGTCTAATTAACTTTGTAAAAAGATTTGTTCCATATTTCTCTCAGATTGTTTTGCCATTACAAACCATGATCAAGAAAAATTCAGTGTTTAAATGGGGGCTTGCAGAAAAGAGGCATTTGATTCCATCAAACAATCAATCATAAACTCCCTTGCTTTAAGCACTCCTAATTTTTCAAATCATTTCATGTTATATACCCTTGCATCTGATTCATCTTATGCAATAGTGCTAACACAAATTAACGATAAAAAATTTGAAGCACCAATCTCATTTTATAGCTCAAACCTTCAAGGTGCTGAACTTAATTACTCAGAAGTTGAAAAGCAATCCTTTGTTATGTACAAAGCCATTAAAAATTATAGAACACTTCTCTTAAAAGCTCACACAAAAGTTATAGTCCCTTTTTCGACAGTAAGACAATTACCAGTTCAAAGGGAATTAGGAGGAAAGAGAGAAAATTGGGTCACAACATTACAAGAATATGACTTGGAAATCAAACCATCAAATATTGTTAGAGGCCAAGGTTTTTGCAGGTTTTTAATAGGAGCATCCAATATTCAGAAACCTGAAGGTACAAAAGATATTGAATAAATCAATCAGATAAATATCATTGATTCTAAATCTCAATACACAAATATGATTTTCTATTTGAAAATGGATATTCTCCTTCTATTCTTTCCTACAAAAACAAATGTTCCATAATATTCAAAGCAAAAAACTTCATAATTGTAGATGATGTATTATCTAGACAAAATTATGTTTCAATTTTTTTAAGATGCTTAGAAAAACCTGAAGCGCAAAAGGTCTTGCAGGAGCTACATGATGGACCAGCAGGGGGACATTTTGGAGCTGATACAACAGCTCACGAAATCATTCATGTTGGATATTACTGGCCCACCTTGTTCATAGATACTCATGAATATGTAAGGAAATTCCAAAGTTGCCAAACCACTAGTGGAAGACAAAGGAAGCCCACTTTCCCTTTGAAACCAGTCAACATTGAACAACCTTTTGAACAATGGGGATTGGACATCATTGGAGAAATCACTCCACATTCATCCAAACAACATAGGTATATCCTTACAACTATTGATTACTTTACTAAGTGGGTTGAAGCAATTCCTTTGAAGACAACAAACTCTAAGGCAATCATTGAATTCATAGATCAATTCATTATTACCAGGTTTGGTGTCCCAAATGCTCTTATTTTTTATAATGCATCTTATTTCTCTAGAAATCATATATTTTAGTTTGCTATCAAAAGGGGATTTAAATTGAAGTATTCTGCAAACTACTACCCTCAGGGTAATGGTTTAGCAGAATCCACCAATAAAAATCTGATCAAAATCATCAAGAGAACTACCGAGCAAAATCATAAAAACTGGCATAAATCTTTGATATTTGCACTATGGGCTGACCGAATAACATAGAAGGCCTCCATAGGCACTTCTCCATTTAATCTAGTGTATGCAAAGGAAGTTGTTATACCAACAAACTTAGTACTTCCATCACTAGCTTTAGTGTAGTTTATTGAAGAAATTCCCTCATCTTCTATTCAACTAAGACATGATTAGATCCTGAAATTATAAGAAGAAAGGGAGAAAGACCAAATTATACATGCATAACATAAACAAATTATTAAGTCATCTTTCGATGCAACTTCAACTAGCTCAAAAAATTTACAAGTTGGTGATCTAGTTTTGAAGTGGGACAAAGCCCATGAGGATAAAGGAAAACATACCAAGTTCCAGAAAATGTGGCTTGGACCATTCCAAATCAGTGAGAAGATAGGTCCTTCTACATTTATATTGGAAGATCTATCAGGAAAGAGAGATTCTCTTCCTATCAATGGCCTTATCTTGAAAAATTTCTTCAATTCAGGAGGTAACCCCTTCTCCCTTTGTAAATATTCAATTTTCAATAGAATTTATGTGAATAACTTATTTTGTTTAAAAACATAGAAAAATAAAGTTGTGAAAAGTCGCCCATTGGTCTTTTCTGTATTGAAAAAAGTTACTCAAAAGAAAATAGTTTTGATATTTACTTTTAAGAAATGGAAGCCTTAAAGGAAAAAGAAAATTCTAGGAAATTAGGTATAATTAGATTCTGAAAACCTCATTTTATTTTTGTAAAATCTTCTCAAAACTTAGAAATACTGTAAATCATTTTAAAGTTTTAAAATCTTGAAAATTGTTATCAATACAAAGCAGAAACTTATTCAATCTTAGCATCTTCAACTCTCACCCTGTCATCCATATTCTCTTAAGGAGAAAATTGTTCATCCCATCCATCAAAGTTTATAATTACTCAGAGTGTAATTCTAACATATATTTGACATAAAAGATAAGAGGTCTTACTACAAGCCTTCTCACCATGATCATATGGGAATATTTCAACTTACGTTACCAATACTGCATACCAAAACATGGTAATGGCATATAATTATGAGACAAGGGGCCTCATCACGAGCCAACTTGTTCAGTTAAATTACAACCAGTGAATGGCATTTTCAACAGCTAGCCACCAAACTAGGACAATGGATTTTTATCCTACAAAATAAGGGAAAAAAAAGGTGATACAAAAAATATGGAAACATGTCTTTTGGATTCATTTACTTTAATTATACTCTGAAATGGATGGAATAATGAATGGTCAAATGGTTAAAAGGTAACCCTGTCAAGACTATAAACGTTTATTGGCAACAGAGGCTCTACCTATGGCAAAGGAATCATTATAAAAGCTAAGTTGGGAAAGTCTTTTGTTTTATCATTATCAACGAATTAATGTCTATTTAAATCTTAGAATGTATTTAATGTTAAGAAAAGAAGAAAATAACAAAAATATTTAACATTACTTTTAGAATTTATGATTACCTAGTTATATTAGATTTTCTCTATCATGTAAGATTTCTAGATTAAGAAAGTTTAAGTATTTTGATTAATTGCTCAGAGATAATTGTTTCTACCGGTGGATCATTAATTGTTGTGTTGTACAACCCCCCATTTCATAAAATTTTTATACAAAATCATAATATGAAATGGGTCCCTTTTAAAATAAACTTAGATGTGTAAATAAATTTGTATTAACCCATCATAAGCAAACCGTTAACAAAAGGCTTATTTTAGATGAAAAATTTTTAAATCCTTTTGAATAGAAATAAAGTGTGGCTTTAAATTATTATAAAACTCTTCGTTATTGTGATAAAGTGATCGGAATATCGCATATCACAATAACAAAGGAAACATATGCAAAGACACATTCATTCTCTCCAATCCGAAAAGGAAATCACAATCGGAAGATCGGAAAAGTTAAATGCCAAAGCAACAATTTAATAGAGCCTCTCAACTTCTTTAATGCGATAAAGTGTATCGCCATTGGCAATCGGTAATAACAAGTAAACACATGATGGAAGGTAGACTCGAATCCTTCGATGCGATAAAGCATATCGCAATCGACGATCGGCAAAATCACATTGACATAGTAACAAAACCCGAATCCATTCCCTAATTGCAATGCATTAATGAGGTGCATATCTAGAGAACATATTTAAAAGGTTTTCATGCATTATATCACCTTTTGGTGATTTGAGATGTTTAAAACAAACATTAAAGCCTTTCCTTTCATGTTACCGATTGCCGATTTACGAATTATCGTTGATTATCCATCAGAGAAATATAAGCCACGCTTGAATGAATCATTCAGCATATAAATGACATGATGGAAATTTAAAACCTCCTTTACCATGATTGACAGGTTAAATAGCCAAGAAATGAAGTAGTTAAGGGTATATCTTTTCTTTAGATTTTATCTGCGACAATCTTACTATAATCCATTATCACCTTCTAATCGACGTAACTCTTTTCCATTATCATATTGATCTATAGTAATGTTTATCTGTATCACAGTTTTTCCAATCACTTGTGCAGAACTCCGCTAAAATAAAAAATTTGAAACAAATGGGAAAGAAATCAAAGAAATCTGTAGCAGTGGCTCCTAGAGCAGCAGTGCAGCCAGCCAAGGATCCTAGACCAAGCAAAAATGGGTTAATCTCAGATACTACATGCCTCGGTCTTGGAAATACTAGCTGGGAGAGCATATACAATCTAATAGAAGTAGAGGAGCTTGAGGAAATATAAGAAGAAGCCACAACGAACTCAAGTAACAAATCAGAAGCATCCCTCAAGGATTTAGCTCGCTCATATTTGCACAAAATAGAAGCACGAGAAAAAATCCTCCCATATACTAATGTAGTGAGATGGGTGGTAGAGGGAATTCCAGTTTCGAACAGAACATTTTGCATAATTGACGAGAGGATATTTGGCTCATTCTGGCCTGATGATCTAAGGAAAACGTATCACTTACATGAGCCTGAAAATTGGTACAACAAAGGCTTCCTTGAAAAATTTGCAAATGAAGACGAGTCAGAATCGGCCCCAATTAAGCATTGGAGACATAATCCCGAGAAGCACAAACACGGATCATCAGGTAAGTACTCTATGGACTCATTGGCTTCTCCTTACTGTTATGTCGAGGCTATGATGTGTAAAATGTGGGGAATACATGTCTTTGTTAAGTTCACCATTGAAATGGTCCCTCTAAAGGAGGCAACAGTCAATAGTTATGTGATGGATTGGGCAAACATTTTTTCCAACAAATTAGCCACAACAGTTCTCGAATTCAGATCAAATTCACATAAACTACCAAGACCATTCCCCCTTTTTATTACAGTGCTTATATTATGGATACTCTTTGTTTTAACTATGAATATCCAGTACTCGGATGGAGATGGACTCCCCAAGACCCTAAGCCAATCCATATTGGTCATCAAATGTTATGGAAGGCTCACTACAAAGATCATTTGTACAAAATTTGCAATGGTTTTATGTTGCCTATCTACTATTCTATTTTTGATAATCCTGCCCCTAGGATTTCTGAAGAAGCAAGGATCAAATTGACTACAATAACTAATTGGTTTAGAGAAGACAAATTCACTTATATAAGGCTTTTTGGTAGCCTTACAAAACCCCATTTCCTTCCCCTGTATGTGCCCAATAAGCTATTAGCTTGGGAATTGGCCTACCAGATAACAACAAAAGGGACATCCAAAACCCTTAGAAATTCCAAGAAATATGTATGGCCTACATTTCCTTTAAGATGCGTTGTTTTCACTCTCCATGGTTACAAACATGCAGAAAAGGGGGCAGAAAAAATAAAAATGCTCAATCTTGCAACAATTCCCAACACACAATATGATCCAAGAAAATTTTCCTATAATGTTCTTGAACAACCCAAACTTGCGAAGTTTGTAGCAGAATCATTATTTCAGGTAAAAACATTGGCGAAGATCAAGCATCAAGATGAAGGGCTGGAAGTGTTTATTAGGCTTAGAAAACAAAGATTGCAAACTCTGCCTCTAGACTTATTAGCCACCACCCCAGCAATCCAATCAAGCAGGCCTAAACAACAACATGTTGACAAATCTCCTACTGTGAAAAAAATTCATGAAAAAGGTTAAGCGCTAGAACAGGAGAAAGAACATAAGGAAGAATAGGGAAAATGTAGTGAACACATAGATATAGATACTTGGATTGATCCCAAGCTCCTTAAAGAATGGCGACAGTTCGATTCCATTATAAGAAATCTTGAGAATTCATAGGGTTTTAGCACGCCCGAAGTGACAATTGGTCATAAGACAACAACAAATACGTCTCCAACTGAAGGAACCAGTGGCCTACCCATAAGTCAAGATGTGGAGATAATTCCTAAAGATCCATCGGATGAAATTGTTTTGCATATAGAAGAAATACCACCTTTAGATGTCTTCTATAGCCCTAAGCATAGGGCTATAGTAAAAAACAAAGGAAAAAGAGAAGGATTGATCAATATTTCCCTTGCTGAGCTCCTCTATGAGATTTCTTCATCAATGATTGACAAATTAGTTGACACAAGACATAACTTGGAATAGGTCGATGAGACATTAACAAACCTTCTTGCCTAGCAAGAAACCAGTGAAGGGAAAGTTCCAAATCCGCCTAAAATTATAGAATCACACAAGGAAATTCTTTTCTTAGAATGGCAATCACAATTGATGAAAGCAGAAAGGGAAACTTCAAGATGTAGATCAGCAACCGGTAATTTGATTGAGTTAATTAGTAATACTCTTTATCTATCTAATCTAATTTCACAGTGCACTCCAGGTAAACTACCATCAGCCAAAGCATTAGAATAATCATGCAAATAATATTTAGAACAGAAGGAGAGATTAATAGAAGGCATCCAAAGTTTAACTTGGGACACCTTTTGGTTCTTCCTAGTTAAACCATATAGTCAAAGGGCAGCACTAAAATGCTTAACCAATGCGATCAATTACATGATTTCCAAAATTCATTACGTATTCAGCCCAACTGCATTCATGTCTGATTCACCCTCCAAAATTGCAACCAATGCTTGCTATCTAGCAACTCAAGCCAAAGGATGATCGGTCGAAACAGTGAACGTTCTACCGATTGCATTCAGGCCTATTTCAAGGAGATTTTCATGATTTGGTTATACGACCTAATAACAATTTTATTTCATAATCAGTTAGCTTAGATAGTATTTATAAACCCTTTCATGTCTTTAGAAAGGGTCCTTAATTTTTGTATAAAAATTGGATCAAGAAGTCGCACTATTGTGCTTTTGATATATTTTTTTATCAAGGCTCGGCCTATATTCTGAATTTTAATGAAGAATACTTTGATGAGATATGCACTACTACTTGTGAGAGTATTTCTATGTTAGAAGATGCAATCTCAGTGTGATTGATATCAGGAGGGATCCAAATTACAAATGGTACTATTATCTATATCTTTGTTCCATTCTTTTATATGAATGAGCATTTATTCAATCTTGCTATCATTGGATATATGTATGTGTTTTAGCAGCAGTCCTTATACTTATCACTATTGAATGTTTAAGGAATATTATTCTTTCAATCATATTTATGTCAATTATAAATGGATAATAGTGTAATAATGTTTTAATGATTACTTTGTTCAACTACTTGAACAAAGTAATTATCATATAAATGAATGTCTTTGTTTATCAATGGAGTCATCTATATGCCTATTTGTAGATAAATATCATCAAAAGTTGCACTAAAGTGGCAATATCCCGGGATAGATTAGTTGTTTATAATTTTGCATTGTAGAATAAATCATCCATCCATTATCATTAGATAATAGAAAATCAACCACTTATCCATCCTATTTACAAATCATTGGGAAATTGTTCCCATTATATCCAGCCGGAGCCACCATACCAAATGGAAAAGGAGCTGCCTTTAAGGTCTGGACCGGGTGGTTTTCCCCGATGTTGATGCAACAATTTTCAAGGCATCAACAAGAACAAAAGTGATCCAAGAGGATTTCATTGATTCAATGATATAGTTTTCAAGTTTCGTCATCAATGTTCAGTGTCGTTGTCTCTCCAGTTCAGTTTCGACAGTTCAACAGTGTTGGTTATGGATTAGGTTGTTTAGGTAATAGGTTTTCATGGCGTTCAGTTGATATGGGTTTGTACCTAGCTATCGGCTTATGTTCATTAACAGTTCCACCAGGATTGGTCGATGACATGTGTCTTGTCGTTCGACTTGCACGAGTAGGTGTCGACATGTTTGTGTCGTCCATTGTAGAGGTTTGATGTCGATATGTGTGTCGTCAATGGAAAAGGATCAATATCATTAGGTTGTCATCATAACTATGGTTTGTATCGAAAATATGCATTATTACGTCATCATGCGACAAATATTGGTAATGTCGCTTAGTGACGAAAGATTGTACAAGGGTTGCTAAATTTGAGTTATTAAACCCTAATCTATGTACTAAATCTAAGCTCTAATCCTAATGCATTAGCCTAAGTTCTAAAACCTTAAACCTATCATCATGCAATGCAACTATGTATTAAAAAAATACATTGCCTAAAACCCGCGTTCTATGACCTAAAACCCTAACCTAATAGCTCTCGGCCTAACCACATTGTAAAACATTACAAAAAAATCAAATAAGACAGTCTTAACTGCCAGAGCTAGACCGTACGGAGACTCTAACTACAGCAGAATCATGTGATTAGAGGTGTAAATCACCTGCTTTGATGTTAAATACAGTCCTAACCACCCAAGGAGATGACTATGGTAGTCACGTCATGAGCAGGAAAACGAATGTTAACAGATAGGTTACTAGTTTCCGAAGTAGACTGCACCCTTCACTGCTACGAAAACCATGTCAGAGGACATGTGACTACTACAATTGTTGACCATTGGGATCTTCAGAACTGGATAGGTTACCATAATTGCATCGGGATAGAAGGCATCTGAACGAACTAGAGGCAGAGTAAACCGTAGTCAGTTGACTACCACCAATGGAACCATGAAGGGTTAGTGGCATGTGAACAGCCAGTGCAAAACCATGCAGGTAAGGGAGACTACCTGTTGAAATTGTCAGCAGAACTCCCACTACCTAAACTGTGGGTTCGGTCACTGCTCACATTGGCTATCCAAACCTACCTAGTTAAAGTTGGCCACAAATGGTTTCAAGGTTTATCCAATGTTTGAATTTGGGTTTTGAACTATTTTTAATTCAACCACCATATGACTAGGCCGAAAGGTGTCCCTTTGCTACAAGACCGATTCCTAAACATCTAAAACAAGCCATTCACGCATATCTATGTTCGAGGGGCCTCGAATGCACCTGGTGAATGTTAAATAGACAGTTTTCTTCATTGAAGAGAAAGTGGTTTTTGACTTTTGTATGCAGATTCTGTAGGACATAAGTGGTTTTTGTTTTCGGTGTTAGAAGAGTGTCTGGGGTCGGAATTGGGAACTGTAAGTGGAGTTGGAAAGCTAGTTCAAAGGAATATCTAATGAAAGTGATCAAAAGTGCCTGCATGCACATTCAGACTGATCAATTCTCTGCGTAATCAACACGTTCTTGTCATTCCTAATAAAAATGGTCGCGCATCTTGAAAGCAAACCCAGAGATTTAGTCTATCAGGGACGAACTCTGTCATCAATTTTGTTGTCTAGTATCAGTGTGTGTTTACTATTTTCACTTATGTTATGCATTGATTTTATGTTTAATCAGTTGTCATAAAGTGTTCTTATCAAGTAGTTTTCCTCTATTTGCGTGCTTTCAGCTAACATTCAAATCATTAAAGGTTAATCAATTCTACATTAGTTTTAAGTTTATTATCATTTTAGATCATATAATTTGGTATCAAAGCAAGTTGCATTTGTAGAATGTGCCATTAAATGTTAACTAGGTCAAAGTCTCATCGAGGATAACGAATCCTTGAGAAAATCAATACAAAGATTGGAAAGCGACGAGTTGTTCAGAAATCAACCATGTCAGGACCTGATGCAGGTGAAAGCACTAAAACTAAGATGAGTGAGGAAAAATTTCATCAGGCGTTCTTAACTATGCAGCAGATGTTGGGAGAATTGTATGAAGACAAGAAGGCGAGAGATGCAACTTCTTCAAAACCAGCGAAGAAGGAAAAAGGTAAAGGGAAGACTAATATACCACCTTCATCTCCATCATCCTCTTCTTCTTCTTCTTCTTCCAGTGCAGAATCTGAAACATAAAAGAAAGCTAAGAAAACATCTCTTTTGAAACTTGATGTTAAATTAGAGTTCCCTCTTTATGATGCTGAAATGAATCTTGAAAACTTAGATAACTATATAAATCAGTTAGAAGTGTATTGTCACATTCAAAACATTTCTAGTGATAAAACTAAAATTGAGTTACCTACACTTAGAATGGGGGGAACAACTTTAATCTTGTGCAAAAGTAAAACTCAGATAGATGTAAATCTTAAAGGAAAAGTCATCTTTTCGTGGTATAAGTTTTTAAAATCTCTTGGGAAATAGTTCTATCCTTTAGGATACATGCAACAACCTATTATTTATTGGCAACATCTGTGGCAAGGAAAAGGGCAGAGTGTTCAGGAATTTACTCAGGAGTTCAGAAATAAAGCATTGGCACTTGGTATTTCATTGGATACACGTGAAACTTTGTTAAAATACATCGACATTTTACATTCATATTTGCAGCATACTTTATTGATGTCTAATCTTGATGATTTTGATGAGGTGTGTGTTCAGGCCATACATATTGAATCAGGTGGCAAACCATTCAAGTTTTCATTGTAGTCATCCAAAGAATTGGAAACCAAAGATTCTAGTGACAGTAAGGGGAAGAGGAATTCGAAGAGAAAGAAATTAGTGATCATTTAGAAGGATAGATATACTTTTTCTCATTGCATGAGAATCATTCATGATGAATCGAAGTGCTGAAAAATTCATCCTGAACATAAGCCCAAAAAGTTTCTTAAGGAGAAGGATGAAAAGAAGGCCATTGCAGTAGTCCAGCAGGATATAGATTCAGATTTAGGTGATGAAAGGAGGATAACCGCCATGGTTACGATAGGTAAAACTTCTGAAACTGGTTCAAGTTTGAAGACTATTGCATCTTCTTCCAACATAAATCCTCCACATGAGGATAAAAGAGTTGAATTGTTTAACATAAGGATAACTTCTAAGCACACAAAGATAGATGCAATGTTTGAGAGTGGATCAAAGGTGAATTTATCTCTGAATATTTAGTTAAAAGTTTGGGTTTGGAAACACAGGATCATCTAAGACCTTACCTATTAGGATGGGTAAATAAATTAACTTAGATAAAAGTCACCAAATAGTGTTAATTAAGATTTTCCATAACAACTAATTACATTGATGAAGTGGAATTAGATGTGGCTTCAGTAGACATATGTGGAGTTGTCTTAGGAAGTCCTTATCTTTATGATCGTGATGCAGTATTTTACAAGAGAGAACATAAATATCACCTTAAGAAAGATGGGGTTGAATTTATTGTCTGGGCACATCAAAACAAAAATCACTTGAATTTAGTTAATTTTAATCAAATTAAGCGATTAATAAGTTCAAACAAGTGGTTTGTAATCATGTGTATAAAGGATCAGCATAACAATCAACATGATTCTTGTTTAAGTTATGCAGCTCAGCTTAAAGATGGGCTGATTAAAGATATAGAAGAAAATCCAGTTTTATGTGAAAGCAAACATCTTATCCATCAGCAGGGGTTACAACATGAAATATAGTTTGTACCTAAATATCCACTTCCTAATGTGAGAATGGATCAATTCAGTGTAAGTTTGGAACTTAACAGTTGCAGGGATACAGGTCAGTATTGGGGAAAATCAATGTTCAACTTCTCTTGTATTGTGTCGCCATGTCATGTCTTGAACAGTTTGGAAACCTCTTTTCAAGTGGAGAGGAAATCTATTTGTTTTCATATCAAAGCCTTTTCTAAAGAAATGTAAAAGTGTCTAATGGGAGCTTATGCATCAGAGGTAAGTGCTAATCAATGTAAACATCATTTAATGAATAAGGTAAAAGTGATTCAAACAAATCAATAAATAAATCAATACTTTTAGAATCAAACTAAGTTCCAACAAATTTCACCTTACAGTTAGATAGGTTCATTGCAGAAAGTTCACTTAGTAATCAGGAATCAGGAAAGTATAGCCGGTTTGATGTCAAGTATATATTTGATTGTCTCTATCATTCCGCAAAATAGATTGTTTATACATGTTGATGGTCTTAAACAACATCCAATAGAGACTGTTTTCAATGATTGTGAATCACTAACTCATGGTTCTTCATGGAAATAATTCGATTTCCATGTTGATAATAGGTTGTTTTCCCATCGTCACAAGTTGTGTATACTACGGATGGATGAAACAGGTCACTGACTCAAAAGGTATCATGGTAAGCATCATCAGGGTCATCACTTGTAGGTGATTGATCAAATGCATTGTTACATCATCAGGTCAAGGTGGAAACAGAGGGAGTTCTACCCTCATCAACTATTCGTTTAGTCAAAATTTTGTGGTCCAAAAGCTTTCAAGTGGAGAGGAAGGATTTAGGAGAATTCCATTGATTCAATTGTATAGGTGTTCAAATGTCGTCATCAGTGTTCAGTGTCATCGTCACTACAGTTCAGCTTCGATAGTTCAATAGTGTTGGTTATAGATCAGGTTGTTCAGGTAATAGGTTTTCATGGAGTTCAGTTGATATGGTGTACTTGGCTGTCGACTTATGTTCATTGATAGTTCCACCAAGATTTGTTGACGAAATGTGTCTTGTCATTTGACTCGCAGGATTTTCTATCAACATGGTTGTGTCGTCGATTGCAGAGGTTCAATGTCGACATGGGTATCATTGACGGAAAAGGATCAATATCGTTAGGTTTTCATCGTAACTGTGGTTTGTGTCAACAATATGCATTAGTACTTCATCATGCGATAAATATTGCTAATGTCTCTTATTGATGAAATATTATACAAGGGTTGCTAAATTTGAGATATTAAACCCTAATCTATGTACTAAATCCTAAATATAAGATCTAAGCCTAATGCACTAACCTAAGTCCTAAAACATTAAGCATGTCATCATACAGTGGAACTATGTATTAAAAAAATACATTTCATAAAACCTAAGTTTTATGACATAAAACCCTAACCTAATAGCTCTCGGCCTAAACACATTCTAAAAATAAAAGAGTCTTAACCACTAGAGCTAGACTGTAACTACAACGAGATCATGTGAGCAGAGGTGTAAACCACCTACTTTGAAGTTAACCGTGGTCATAACCGCACAGGGCGATGAATGTGGTAGTCACCATGTCAGTAGACAAATGGAGGTTAACAGACAAGTAACTAGCCATCAGAGTATATCGCGCCCTTAACCACTACAGAAACCATGTTGGAGGACATGTGACTACTACGTTGGTTGGCCGTTGGGGTCTTCAAAACCGTAAAGGTTATCATAACTGCATCAGGATAAAAGACATGCAAACGAACTGGAGGCAAAGTAAACCACAGTGAGTTGACCACCACCCTAACCATAGTGAAACTGCAAAGGGTCAGTGTCATGTGAACAACAAGTGTGAAACCACGTGGGTAAGGGAGACTGCCAGTTAAACTGTCAGCAAAACTAGTGGAGCATAAATTGCGGGTTCGGTCACCACTCACATGAGTTGTCTAACCCCACCCAGTTAAAGTTGATTGCAAATGGTTTTAGGTTTTACCCAATGTTTGATTTTGGTTTTCAGTTGGGTTTTGAACTATTTTTAATTCAACCACCATATGACTATGCCTAAAGGTGTCCCTTTCTACAAGACCGATTTATAAACATCTAAAACAAGCCATTCATGCCTATCTAAGTTTGAGGGGTTTCGAATGCACCTTGTGAATGTTAAATAAACAGTTTTCTTCAATGAAGAGAGAGTGGCTTTTGACTTTTGTATGAAAAATTTTTAGGAGATAGGCAGTTTTTGTTTTCAGTGTTACAGGAGCATATAGGGTTGGAATTGGGAACCGTAAGTGGTGTCGGAAAGATGGCTCAGAGGACTATTTGATGACAATGATCAGAAGTGCTTGTGTGCACATTTATACTGATCAATTCACTGTGTAATAAACACTTTCTTCTAATTCCTAATAAAAATAGTCACCCATCTTGGAAGCTGATCCAACGACATAGTCCATCAATGATGAACTTTGTCGTAAATTTTTTTGTCTAGTATCACTGTGTTTTTACTATTTTCACTTCCGTTATGCATCGATTTTATGTTTAATCAACTCTCATAAAGTTTTCTTATCAAACCATTTTCCTCGATTTGTGTGTTTTTAGTTAACATTCAAATCATTAATGGTTAATCAATTCTACATCAGTTTGTAGTTTATGATCATTTTAGATCAACAAGTCCTCGTCAAATTCTTGGGATGAGTAAACAAAAAGAAGAATTTTCAGGTAAGAAACTAGATGTCATACTTTAGGTTCTTTGGTTCATCAATTTACTTTCGTGTTACCAAGGATGCAAGGAAAAAGTTAGAACCAACAATTGAGTTGAGAATATTTGTAGGTTACATTGATAAACCTCACAACTATCGAGTGT
Organism: Pinus taeda; assembly: GCA_000404065.3. Taxonomy (NCBI): domain Eukaryota; kingdom Viridiplantae; phylum Streptophyta; class Pinopsida; order Pinales; family Pinaceae; genus Pinus; species Pinus taeda. The sequence continues at coordinate 47,836 of APFE031097888.1, forward strand.
AACTTCTATCTCACAAGATGACATTGGTTCGTAGAGATGTGAAGTTTGATGAAGAGAAGACCATGGGATGTTCCCTTGAGAGGGAGATTTAGTTGCATGGAGAAGAGGAGATTTTAGCTCCAAATGAAGAACATCATGATGATGTGGAGTAGCCGCATGTAGAGAAGAAGAGAGTGGAAGCACCCACTCATGTAGAGACTTCCAGAGATGGAAGGAAGCACACCATAGAGGTTGAAATATTGACGTATGATGATAGAGAGAATGTGGGAGCACCCAAATGACAGTGCAGGTAGAGGACGTCACCAAATCAGTACACTAGCTACATGGGTCTAATGAGCGAGAGTGTAGATATTGAGCCTTCCTCATTCGAGGAAGCAGTGTAAAAACTAGTATGGATTGATGCCATGGTTGAGGAGTATGACTCTATTATCACAAAAATTGTTTGAGAAGTGGTCCCAAGACCAGCAGACAAGTCAGTGGTTAGTTCCATATGACTTTACGAGGTAAAGAAAGTAGTAGATGGGATTATGGAGAAACGTAAGGATAAATTTGTTACTACGGGGTTATCTCATGTGGAGGGAATTGATTATGAGGATACCTTTGCTCTAGTAGCAAGGTACACTTGTATAAGACCTATTCTAGAACTTTCATCTTAGATGGGATGGAAGATACATCAGATCGATGTGAAGACAACATTTCTCAATGTTGTGATTGAGGAAGAGGTGAACATTGATAAACTAGAAGGATTTGAGACCTTAAATAGAGAGTCATATGGCTGCAAACTCAAGCGAGCTCTGAATGGATTGAAGAAAGCACCCCGTGCTTGGTACACCAAGATTGACAACTATTTCAATTGGATGCACTTCACCAAAATTTAAGTAGATGTGAACCTTTACCATATTGTGGTTGAAGGTAAATGATTGATTATAGTATTATATGTCGATGATTTAATTCTAAGAGGCAATGAGAAGCTAGTAAAATCTTGCAAGAGAATTCGAGATGAAGGACTTGGGGCTCATGCATTATTTCCTTGGTATGGAAGTATAGTAAGGAGATGAGAAACTATTTGTCTCCTAGGGAAAGTATGCCAATGAGATACTAAAGAAGTTCCACATGGAGAGTAGTAAAACCATTGAGACTCCACTAGCAAGGAATTAGAGGAAGGAAGATGCTAATTTAGGTGAAGTAGTGGAGGCTACTATTTACAAGAAACTTGTGGGTTTTCTTATGTATTTGGTGAACACATGAATAGGCATATGTTTTGCAATTAACCATCTTAGTCAATCAATGGTTAATCGAACCAAACTCTATTAGAAGGTAGCTAAACATGTGTTGAGATATCTTAGAGGCACCACTCAGTTTGGTCTTTGGTATCGATAGACAAAGGGAGTGAAGCTTCACGGCTTGACAAATGCATATTGGGGAGGGAGTCCACCCGAAAATAAAATCACATCAGGGGGAATCTTTAGTATTGGGTTAATAACAATTTCTTGGTACAATAGGAAGCAAAGACTAGGTGCACTCAATTCGGAAGAAAGAGAGTACATCTACGCTAATCAAGCAACTTGTGAGGCTATTTGGATGACAAAGATTCTTTTTGGGTTATTTGGACAGTAGATGGACCTTATAGTGATTTATTGTGACAATCCGAGTTGTATCAAACTCTTTGGGAATCCAGTTTTTCATGATCAGTCCAAGCATTATCAATATTTGGTATCACCATGTACGAGATTTTGTGCATAGGAGAATCATGTTCCTGGAGTACATTCCTATAGAGGAACATGATGCAGATATTTTGAAAAAGGCATTGTCAATATGAAAATTTGAGTTTCATAGAGGCAGGATTGTGGTAGCAGACAATCTCTTTCTTGTTTAGAGGTAGTGTTGAAAATGCAACAAGAAAATCCTAATTTAATTTTGTCCTTCAATTAAATTGGGAATAAAATTGTAATTCCATATCTCATGGAAACTTGTATTAGTTATATAAGTTAATTTAACTTAGTTGGCTTAATTCGAGTTGAGGGTCTAACTTGGGTCATGTATAGTGTCTCCTACTTTATATGATCCGTGGTTAAGTTACTTTGAGTTGTCATTAATTAATTAATTCAGTCTAACTGAATTAAAGTGAGTTAAAATAGTTGTGATTGTTGGAGGAACTAGTGGGAGATCTAGTAGTGTGGTGGTACCTATAGTGGAGTGTGGTTCTGAATGCAATGATCAACCGGTAAACTGATTATTCACTCATAAATAACTCATTCATGTGAGATCTGAGAGTTACCCAGTTAGGATTGGAGTTGAGGGACAATATAATTTCAGTTGTATGATCATCTGAATTGTACAAGTGGTGCACGCAGTTAGAGGAAGGCCTATGAGGATTGTACAATTCATATTGAGGAATTTCCTTAATTAATATGGGGCTAATTTCCAAGGAGAAAATGCAAGGAAATAAGGACTTGGGCAAGCAAAAAATTGGTTAAGTATTGAGTTGGGATTGTCTAGGAAGCTGTGAGATAGATAGAGATAATACAGAGGTGGCTCACGCTTGAGAAAAGCATTATAATCTTCTCTAATGAAATATACAGATAACAATGGTTTTTAGTCATGGATTTCACTAGGAAATCATTATGTAATGTGTTGATTAAATTATTTCTCTTGTATGCTTTGTGATTTCACAATCTCTTAATTGTTTATGCCAGTGAGTAGAGAAGATTCAAGTTCATTGTTTTAGTATATTACAATTAGCAGTTTAAATCTACAAGGAATTTCTACACACAGACTATTTAGACTTTGATACTAGCACCCAAGTTGTGCTTTGACACAACTACAATTGATTTATTAATTTACTTGATTTATTTGTAGCATTTGTTTGCTCATCACTGGTTACTTTGCCTCAACTTATCTTCATATGTTAATTGCGACTCATTGTTATTGCTCCCAATTTTTCTATGCTTTCTTGCTACCATTTTCTCTCTCCCATTGCTCTCTTGGTTATTTTTTATCAATCTATTTTCTACAACACGACTCGCCAATGCATGAGAAGTAGACACGACTCCTCTTGTAGAGGCAAGGGGATTTTACGAGACTGCTTCGGAGCCCAAAACATGACATAGAGGTATCATGGCCACACCCTTGAATACATCCAGACAACTATGAATCAAGCTACTATTGAAGCAATGACTAAAATAAATGAGCATATTGATGAGTAAAACCTCTGAGCCTCAATAGTTGAGTGACTTCCAGATTCGGGCCAACTTGAGGTAGAAAAACTAAATTCTTATGTATTGTAGAGCTATATTGGCACATCAAAACACTCAATGGAAAACCCTTTGATGATAAAGAAGACATTAAAAGGAATCTCTATCTTCATCTCATTAATATCCAAGTGGAGAACCAAGTGATGCCTCTCAAACTCAAGGAAGTGAGGCCATCCTTTCGAAAGGGAAAGGAGCGAATTTGCGTGGCACACTAGTGACACCAATTGACATTTCAACATTAAATTAATATGTTTCATAGCCTCTTTTTGTTTATTGTAGTGTCTTTTATTAGGTTTGGAGATTCATAGTTGTCATGGATTTTCCGCAACATAACTGCCATTTTGATGCACTTAGGCTTATGCATTTGCATGATAATATTGGTTAACATGCTTTTTACCACTAGTATGGTTGGTTAAGTGGCACACCAAGATAGGAACACATATGGTGTACATGTTATCTCTTGTTTGATAAATAAATTACTAATCTTACCAAAAAAAATATAGAAAAGAAGATATAATAAGATATTAAATAAAAATATAAAAAAATATCACATTTGACTTAATTGAAAACTTAAAAGTAAAATAAATAAAAATAAGGTAAATTTTAACTTCAAATTATCAATCATGTGTAATTTGTCTTATTAATAAAATTATAATAAATCTTTCCAAACAATTAATAAGTAGATATCACATGAAAATATAGTATACATAATTACATACTATTAATACTAAAATTTATATTTACCTAATATAATCTAATACAATAAACTCATTTCTAACATTCGATATATATATATATATATATAATATATAATTATATAGAAATTAAAGGTCTAAAAAAGAATATGTCAGATAAAATGCATATTATTCGTTGTGATTGTTATAGTTCTTTAAACTTTTTCTTTTTTTAAGGTCCTTTAGCTTTTATTTTAAAATAGAAATAACTATTTATAGATTATTCTATTTTTAACTTATTCAACTAACTAATATTTATAAACATCTTTGATAACCAATTAATTAATTTATTTATTTTCTTAATTTAAATTAAGATTTAAATGTCCCTTAACTTATGTTTAATTAAAATATAATCAACTATATTTAATTAAAATATAATCAACTATTCTCTATGACTTGATTTATTAACTGACTTATTCTAACATATATTTGCAATTATAAAATTTTCCATTTATAAAGAAATTAATGAGTGATCTTATTTATTAAAATAAATTATGCCCTTCCTAGTCTAACTAGCCATTCCCTCGTCAATCTAGCTATTATCATTTTAGCCGTACCCTCACCTCGAAATTTGGTGGTTGGACATTCTGCCCAATCTATTTATAATGCATAACAAGATCTGCTCATTCAACTTGTCCTCAGGATGAACCACACTAGTTTGTTGGTACTTTAAAATTTCATGTTTAAATTTAATTAATAACTATATAAAATTTTGTATTTATTGATTCTTATAGAATTATAAATAAGAAAAAACTATATATTAGATTATATGACAATTTCAATGTAATGAAACTTTTAAAATTTTATGCTTTAAATTTAATTAATAACTAATATAAAAATTAGTATATTAATTTTTTGAAGTATTTTTCTCTTTTAATATAAAATTTGTATTATAATATACATAAAAAAATAACATGTAAATAATTAAATGTGATGCACTTACATGCTTATAGTTATCCTCTATCAGGATTTAGTGAAAATAAAAAAATACTAGAATATTTCTTTATATAAAGATGTATCCCTCTTAATTTCTTATATAATATGCATGTGTATTAAGGGATCAATAATATCCTCTAAGTGTTTAGGGATCAAATCTTTATGGGACACTTGGTGTGTCTTATTATATATATATATTATATCATATAGATATATATATTTAGATATATATATATATATCATATATATATATATTATCTTGTTAAAAATTTTGAATCTTTTTACTCGTAAAAAGAAATTGAAAATTAAAATTGTAGTGATTTTTCTTTTTTTTCTACTTGGAACTCATAATTTTGATATAAGAATTTTTTAACCAAACAATATATATAATGTATATAATATAAATAATAATAATATGTTATATATACCTATTATTAACATAGTATATGATATATATTTATTTTATTTTTACGAGTTGCAAAATATAAATAACTAACATATATGAGATGATGTTAACATATTATGTTATGATAGTGTCAATAAGTGTTTTACAATTCATAACTCTCATTATGAACTTTCTCTTCACTAGATAGATAGATGGTTCAATGCTACTTTACAAATTCTATGAGTAAATAATGTTTTTTAGTTAAGTTATCTTGTGTACTTCACTTAATATATTATATATCTCAATTTGCTAAAATAAAAATAAAAATAAAAAATAAAAACTATAAAACTTAATTAAATTGATAACAAACATTTATATGCTTTGTTACAATATCATAGATCAATCACTATGAGTTATCACTACTACTATACTAGGAAAAAACTTATTTTTTTTAATTAATCAATTCAATTAAAAAATATAAATAATATAATTACTTTTGTAATAAATATCTATAATATACCATAGAGATTAAACTCTTACAAATCTATTTAATATTTATTAATAATTAAATAATATTATATAAATCTTATTCCAAAATTATATATTTATTCGACAAAATTATATATAGTTTCTATCTTAGAGAAAAGTACTAACGCTGTGAAATACTTATTTAATTAATTAATTTTCACTTTCATTGATTTTGGATATATATAATTTTAATTTTAATTTAAGCGTCATACGCAACTGTCAAGTTTCGGCTTGGTTTGTTTTCTGTCGCTTCACTAAAAATAAAGTTTTGCTTTGCACGCGGGCAAGGTTTTTTTGGACTATCCATCTTCTGCGAACTTTGCTTATGCTTTTTAACGAGAAGCTTGTAACTGTTATTTGACATAATTGGTCAAAAACATAAACCGCTGGTTTCCAACAATATTATATGCTTTATGTATTTGTTCTTATCTAAATAAACATAAACAGCTGGTTTCAATCATATTGTATGAGTTATATATTTGTTATTCATCTAAACAAGTTGATTATACAGAACTATCCTTAAAACTGAATTCTAAGGGCAACGAGCAAATCATGATTCACTCAGGGTAATCCAGGAAAATTCTAACAGAAAATCTTGAAAGCATATTATCCATATTATTAACAATTGAAGGACAGACGGTTACAATACAAAGACTATGCTCTGAAACTCAAAATCTATATATACGAAAGCTTAAAGGAATACCTATTATCTCACAAAGCACCAAATTGAGAAAAACAGGAAACCCTTATCCTGATATTTACACAGTAAAACTCCCACACTACGTAAAATCCATAAAACAGAGGGCATAATTAGCATTCAAATCTTCAAGTATATTCTTCGCTCAGACACCGGTAGAGCCGTGATCAGTATGATTATCACCACCGGGACCATTCAAGTCTTTGCTGTCCAGAATAACATCTGCGAGCCCTTCTCCGAGGCCTTCAACGAGACCGTCCACAAACAACTGAACGACTTGCGTGGCATAGCGCGCTGCCGTCCTGAACTTGTTCGTTTTTTCAGTCACAACAATGCCCTGAGCATGGAGGCCATTGATGACCCTTTTGGCGCAGACTGTGTCGAGATAAAAATCGCATTCGGCGCAGTAGTAAACCCAAGAGGATCCCTTTTTGTCACACTCTCCGCATGTGTAGGACGACCCCTCGGCGCAGGGAGACCCAGAGAGAAGCTTCAGAGTGTGTTGAGGATGGCCGTAATAGTTGAGTTCTCTCGGAAGCTCAGCACAGCAGGGATGGAGGTTGAAGTGACAAGCATTGCAGCGGTAGGCGAATCCCTTGAAGGAATGGCCGCATATATCGCACTTGGACTTGACAAATCCAGATGCGAGCTTGCTGTAGAAAACGAGTGGGTGTTGAGTGTGGTATGGATGGGAGATGCTAGGAGGAGCTTTGGCACAGAATTCATGAATATCGATATCGCAATCATTGCATCTATATCTAGCCCCAGCTCCATATTCTTTGCACCCATGGCAGGTAAAGAGATATGGCAGCGAAACCAGGGCTAGGGCGTGTTGTGGGTGAGAGAAATGGTGGATCTCCTGACCCATTTTAAAGCTGTTGCTCGACTGCAGGGCCATCGTCACAATGCTCTTGTAAATCAATTGGTTGGTCTCTCGCACGTACTACTGATGATGATCAGACTTAATCTCAGTATCCTTCCATGGACCTCGACTGTAATGAAAAACATCATCGGCATCCGCAGTCTTATAGACAACTAGAATGCGTTCGTACATCTTAACTAGAGCCAGACTTCCTAGGTTAGCATGATATTAGGGTTACGGTTAGTGAACTCCTAGGTGAGGTTGAAATGGGGTTAGGGTTAGTGACTTCGTAGGTGAGGTTGAAATAGGGTTAGGGGACTTCCTAGATTAGGATGAAAGAAAGGTTAGGGTTGAGTGTGGAACACGTTTAGAAAGTTAAAGAGAGATGCTCTTCCTAGGTTAGGATGAAATTAGGGGTTAGGGTTAGTGATTTTCTAGGTGAGGCTGAAATAAGGTTAGGGGACTTGCTACATTAGGATCAAGTAAAGGCTAGGGTTGAGTGTGGACATTAAGATCAACATTTAACAAATTAAAGAGGTGCTCTTCTTAGGTTAGCATGAAATTAGGGTTAGGTTTAGTGACTTTCTAGGTGAGGGTGAAATAGGTTCAGAGGTCTTCTTTGATTTGGATAAAATGATGGTCAGGGTTGACTGTCGACATTAATGACTGGTCAACCTTCACAAAATAGTGGTAACAAATTAAAGAGAGGTGCTCTTTCTAGGTTAGCATGAGATTAGGGTTAGTGTTAGTGACTTCCTAGGTGAGGATGAGATAGGGTTACGTCATTTCCTGGATTAGGATGAAATGAAGGTTAGGGTTGAGTGTTGGCACTAACGACTGATCAACCTTCGCACAAATTAGTTGTAACAAATTAAAGAGAGGTGCTCTTACAGATTGGTAGAAGAGAATCTTTTGAAGTTTTTGATTTGTATTTCTTAATCCTGTATAAGATGTATCAATGCTAATTTGGTATCATCGTGAAGGTAGTGTTGTGTTACTATAATGAATGCAGTATCCAGTGCACAGTACATATTCTTTTCTGTGAAAGCAGGTTACTTTACGCTACCTACATCCACTGTCATCTCAGAGATAAAGTGAAGCACCACATGGAGCTTCTGCTACACTCCTTTCAGATAATTGTAAACAATTATAAAAGGCTGCAAGATGTCCTCTGATCATTAGCTGTCATGGCTACGTTTCCAGGGAATTGAAAGGTTGAAGAACTATTCTTGCATGAATCATTTTGTCAACATTTCAGAGATGCTGAACGTGTATCACAATTTCCACAAAGGATCTTACAGTACGAATCACCTATGATATTATTCGATGCATGTCATGCTCACGAGCAGATATTGGCTTCCTCGGTGCGCACTTTTTAAAACTGTAATAAATGAGTAATTCTTGAGTGAGGACCTTAAATTGCCACCCTATTTTCAACACGATAATGTTGAATGTCCAATTGACTCGAAAGGATATACATATTTCAAAGCTTGAAAGGATATACCTACTTCATATCAATACACCTGAGAAACTGAATCCCGATGCATACTTCCAAGCTTCTTGCTGAAGTGACCTGTGAATATTGTAAAAAAAACAAGTTGTTTCTGTACATAAAACATAAACCTAATATAAATTTATGTCTCTGGCCTATAAAACTAAAGTCTATCCACACCTATTGAGTAGTTGCTTTCAGATTCTTTGCTTGCTCTGCTTATTGCTTTAACTTGAGCACATGTAATCACTGTAATCTTTAGTGCTTAAAAGTATATCAAATCTTGTTTCCCTCACTATCTCGATGCCATCGCCGAAAAGCAAGAGCATCTGTATGTGGTCCTCATTTCAAATCTGAAGTAGATAGGCCATTCATTTGATGGCTGTAATTGTTTTGCTTTAAATGCGAAGAGATATATTATAGTTATCAACCAATCTCAATCATATCAGAATGGATATATGTGCATATTTGTTACAAAGGGAGCGAAGTTACTTCATCAGCAAGGAAGTCCATTACATGATTCAAGGCTGATAAAGTTAAAACATGTTTGAGAGGACACGGAATTAGAAGAAATCTACACATGAATAATTGTGATAAAGTTCGAAAAATGAGATGCAAAAATAATTTTTAAAAAGAGGGAAAGAGATTTAAACTAGATTAATCGTGATAAAGTTAGCAAAAATGTCACGCAAAAATAACTTTTAGAAAGCAGGAAAGTGGTTTAAAGTTTAAACTATGTGAGCAGCATGTGTTTTTAACATTGATTGCTGTGGATAAAAACACTAATGGTCATTTCTTTTAGACAATCATATGCTCATCCGCTTTTGAATGAGATTGCAACTGGTATGGAAAAAGACGATTCGCTCCTTATTGAATGAAATTGTAAATTATATTTGTTTTCGACGATAGGAGAAAAGATGATATACTATAAAACTCAAAACATTAAGATTCTACGTTGAATTATATGGCTTATTCGAAGCTAACTTTAATAATGTATAAACAAATGAGGAGTTTATAATGACATTAAGATTCTAAGTTGAATTATGCAGAAAAGAGGAGAAGCTAAAGTATTTAATAATGAATAGACAATTAATGAGCCGATAGAGTGCTCCCCCAAAGAAATTGAACACGTCAAGGAAGGAAAAGCATTGCTCCCATAGTATATACTAGTATAATTATCAATTTATGTCATGGTATCGGCATTTAAATATTAGAGTTGGTTTTATTGAAGTGATAGTGGAAAGCTAAATGCAAGAGGCTTCACAGTTAATGATGGGCCATATCCTGAAAGTTTTAAGATATTAACATTATATAATATCAATTGGGAAGTTTTTTTTAATAAAAGAAGAAATTAAATTTTTATATAAATATAAAATATATATTTTAAGTTATAATTATTATTATATTAAATCAATAGATGAATATGATTAAAAAGGGATGGAAAGCACAAACTTAATTCAATTGGTTATAAATATGTATGAGCTATATTTATATTAATTGAATATATTTTTAATATTTTCATTCATAGAGAAGTTATCAAGGTAATATTAAGATATCTTTAAAGTATTAAGAAATTTAAGAAACTATTATGCATATTAATGTAAGGGATAAATTTATCATAACTTAGTTTTCAAATAAATCATAAGAACAACCATCACTTATTACTATCATATTTAATAGTAAATATAAGCTATAACTAACTCCACATATTTCTAAATTTAAAAAAGTAAAAAGAGAATAAGTTTAGGATATGAGAATTTTAAAAAGTAAAAAGCTAATAAGTTTAAGATATAAGCATATGATTAAAAAAACTCCATAAAGAAAAAGAATATGAGAAAGAGAAAGACTCATAAATTAGAGTGAATGTAAATGTGAGTAGTGAAACCCTTTGCTTTCTTTCATTTTTCCATCTTCGTAGTTTAGTTAGAATGAAATTATTTTGTATTGATTGAATTTTTCATAATTTCTATTTTAGTTGATTTTCTCTCTTTTTCTTCAATATTTTATTTCATTTTATTTATTTATAGTTTTCAATGGTCTTTTATAATCATACTATTGCTATATCTTTTATTATCATAATCACTTTAGTAAATGTAGTTGATATATATTTATGGACATCATTTCCCCCCTTTTAAAATTAATAGCTCTAGCACAACCATTTATTTTATAAATCTACTTATTCACATTCATGCAATTTTATTTGATAATTTGCATGATAATTTCATAATTGTATTAAGTGTGAAAAGGTAAAGATGTATTCACAATGCCATTGGTTATTTGATAATTTACATTGTAATTTACTAATTGTATTAGTGAAATGTGAAAAGGTAAACATAGATTTTGTTGGGTTGTGTTATATTCTTTCCACATAGTTAACACGGGGTTTGAGGGGTACCTGTAACCCCACTTTATGGGGTCCAGGCAGCGCCCCAAAAAATTTTGGTTTTGGACCCTATGTTAGGTTGGGTGGACCCACCTATGGTTTTGTGCATGATTTTCGCACATGTTTTTTGGACGCGATGGTTTTCGGTATATGGTATTGGATCGATGGTTTTTTGGTCCATGGTATTGGACGTGATGGTTTTTCGGTCCATGGTATTGGATGCTTCAACATGTATAAATATGTATTGTAACATTGAAAGGAACATAATGAAAAATCACACTCGTAGTCTCGGTTTTGAGATCCAGTGGGAAATCTATGTGTATATGTGTTTTATGTGTTATGCTCTCGCATTTTTATTTTTCCTGTGATTTAGAATTCGTATGCAGATAATTTCTGTACGGGGTTAAAA